>JASSUY010012153.1:15058-40753 GCA_032466535.1 Forpus xanthops
TAATAATACAAGAGAAATACAAGGAAAGAGAATACAACAGATCTTCACCTAATACCTAGCCACGCCACGCAGTGCCCTCCCATCACCTGATACCAAGCTCTACTACACAGTGCACCCCATCACCTCATTACAAATCCCAGCCACGCCATGCACCCCCCCTGCACCACCATCACCATCTTTTTTTGGGTCCCTCCTCTACCTCCCGGCCATGACGTGCTGTGGTATGGAATACCTCTTTGGTATTGCTGATGCTGAACCCATGACATGGTGAAAGAAAAATCTATGTTACGTAAAATATAAATCCAGAGCCATCAAAAAATCAGACTACATAGGAATTCTGAATAACGAAAAGAGACTTTTTCTCTTTACAGTCTCATTCTGCTATTCTTTGCATATCAGGGCTTGAAACTACTGCTATAGATTTGACTCTGCTTTGCCATCAGTGTTCTCTTAGTGCTAGGGAACAGTGGTTGGAGAATCTTCCAGTTGCCAATATTCATTACATTGTATGAATCTCATCATTCCTGGCAGTTTTCATAAAGCCCAAGCTCCAGGAGACTGTGAAATCTCCTGAGAGCCCCAGCTTCTGATTACAAGTTAAAAAGGAAAGCGGTAGTCCTCATGATTGCAGAAACAAGAGGAAAAAATTATCTTTGCTGTGCTCCCAATATGCTGAAGGTTCATTAACCCAGAGGCAAAATTAAACATTTCTCAGAACCCACTATGTTTGAGGGTTGCTTTTCTTTTTTTTTTTCCAAAGCAGGAAGAAGAGAAAGCCAGAGAGAGGTCTGACGTTTTCAAAACCTGGTTAAAGCAGTACTGGAATTCAGATCGTTAACTTCAGCTGAAAACAGGGGAAAAAGGGTTCGTTCTTGTCCTAAGTCACAGAATTTTGAAACAGGTGTATGGTAAAGAGCAAAGCTTTTTAAAAAAATCATCAATTCACAGGGACAATAGCAAATTAATGTGTCAGACAGTGTACAAATAGTGGATAAATGTTGTCTGGAATTGCCTTTCTCCAAATGAACAAAATAGCCCATTTTATTTACAATTTGGCTGCCTTGCATGTTGAAAATGCACAAAGCTGGCACATCAGATGATCTCAGGGAAGGCAGCTCTGCCAAGACTGCCATAGGTTGCTTTGCACAGTCATCCTACTGTATATCAACGAATAAGCATGAGCTGCATTCTTTATTTCTTCACACCCCTTTTAGTATCAGCCCCATGGAATTATTGCACTGAACACTGCATTATCTGCTCATTGTATTTTATATTATGCTCAGATTAGCCCACGGTTCCCTATTAATAAAACTGTGTTGTGCAGCAGCTGTACGTGGCAGCCATATATGATTACAATACACAATAGGAACTGCTCATTTCTACACTGTTTCTAGGGAAGTAAAGGGTTACTAGGGGAAGTGGTGTTTTATCACACATTCAGTATTGCACAAAAATAGCCTAGAAGACCAAAATGCTTGCATTAATGTCTCCACATTGCTGCAATTAATTATAATATCACAAAGATCTATTTTGGATATTGTTTCACATATGCTTTCCATCCAATGTATACATAGTTAATGATATCTGGGGAGGTGCATGAAAGAGAGAGAAACCCTTTTATTATATACTGAGAAAGGAAGAATTTTGTTCAGTACTAGAGGGCAGAGCTACTCACCATGTAGCCCCGGTGGAGCTCTCTCTCTGCTGGGGGCGGGGAGGCAGCACACCAAACATCACCCTAGAGCGTTCATCTCATAGGGCTGGGACAATGTGACTACACAGCGTGTGAGATCAAAACCCATATGTGCCAGTTTCTGATGACTCTTTTTCAAAACCAGGTTTTGCACTGTGGTTTGGGTATTTGTTTGTTTGTTTGTTTTTTCCCTTTTTTTCTAGTCAGTTTGCTGATGCTGAAAGTTTTTAGACTGGCAAAGAGACGAGTCTCGCTTATTAGTCACAGCCAACAACTAGCGGAGGCAGCTCCAAGTATTACAATTGATCCACCTGAGCCTTCATGTTTCACGCCATTAATTGCATTGCTGTAAAGTAGGTGTCAGATGTGAGCACCTCAATATTGCCTATGCAAAGCATGGTGAAGATCTGCCCCAATTTTCTCTGAATATACACAAAGAATGAAACAAGGAGCAAAGTAGAGCTGACAGGCTCCAGTAATTCCTGAATTTAACTGGGAATGTTTACTTTCCGTATGATTTAGTATTTTATTCAGTGCTTAATGTCAGAAACAGAGCTCCTGTCAGCAGTAGTAGTAGTAGCTTATTGCCGTATCTCTTGAAAACGTATCTGAGCCTTGCCATCTCCCACCATGTGCTTGAGACCACCAGGCACACCACAGACGGCGGTACATGTTGGCCAGCATGGTCTTCCAATCTCTTCATATTTGCAGTTCTAGTCAGAATCCTCATATTTTGTTACTTTGATGAACCACGCTGGCTTACAGCACGCACATTCATTGACTTACACTGAGCTATGTGCATCTCATGCTTTGCCTCTCTCAGGAATACCTTGTCTTGATTTTCTTCCTGTAGACGAATCCACCGTAAACAAGAGCTCGCTTCTACTCGTTTGCGCACGTACAGTTCAGACTGTATGCTTTTGAATTTAGTCATGCTACATCCTGTGTTACCTGATTAAGATCAGTAGCTGGGAGTTGATTGTTTAATTGACTTTTCAGAAACTCAGCTAAAATTTTCCTATGTCTTTTCCATTACCTATGGGGAATAAAATGGAAGTTTGAAACATTTACAAGCGCAAGAAATAGTTCATTTAATTCTGTAACTCATCAGCTTAAATTACTGTGGAGGTCCTTATGCCACCAGGACTTCCAAAATTTTCCCATGGACTGCACCAAAACATCTCAGGCCTGAACCATAAGGGCTCATCAGACACTGGATTCTGCAAGCTTTCCACTGCTGGGGGGCTGGGAATTGTGCCTACAAACATGTGGCACCCCAGGGATCCCTCCTCCAGCAGCATGGACCTTCACCAAACCTCCAAGCAGAGGAGCCTCACTGCCCTCACTCAAGAACAGAGCTTGTTGCAGCCATTAGACACTGCTAGGGAGAGGCCACAGGACGAAACCCCTAATCTATGCAATCCCACCAAGTCAGCAGCCTCAGCAAAACCCAGGCTTCCCCAGAAACTAATTTTACTTTATAGCAAACAGCAGAAATGAACAAAGGCTCAAATCCTGAAGATAAAAACTAAAATACTGCAAAAACATACCACCCTCCTACAGGCTGACAGCCTTTTTCTAGAATGTTGTTTACTTCAGAATGGAGTAATGGACAAAACCTATGAACACTAAAGTCATCTCCAACTGATCTCCCTGGATCACAGGTTTTATACATTATCATTTGAGGAAAAATAACCGTGTTCCAGGCCCGAATATCCTCCGTAAACCACTATAGTGTACTATTTGTGTATAGGATTTATTATAACCTTCGTTTTGTAAATTACCATGACATTTTTGCCCCTAAATGGCCAGTTTTCGATTAGTAAAGGAGGCTTTTCACTCTCTGATGTCAATTCCTAGTTATCAAGTAGCTGTTGAGATTATAAAACTTTTCAAAACATGAGTAACATTTTAGTAAAACGGTACTTATTTGCATAGGACATCAACCACTAAAATAGCCTTAGGATACTAGAAAGCTTATGTTCAATCTTGGACTTAGTAACTTTAAACAGCTTAAGTATCTTAACAAATAAGTATCTTCCTTTACATACTGTATCAGCAGAATGAGATTTAATTATTAAACCAATTAAGGATTTATACAACTGAGGTTGAATCTGCAACAGCACAGAACGGTTCTTATTACTACAGCACTATGGTATGGGCGGGGCAAAGCAACAAACGTAGCCCAATTTTTTGCCTTCATCCATCTCTGTATGAAATATTAAAGAATAAATATTTGAAGTGATATACTCACATGGTAACAAATTATAAGGCATGCACTTTTTAACGGAAATATGTCTAAAAGCTAGCTTCGAGGATCACAAATTTATCTACTGGTGAGAACACGGACTGAAAAAAATGAGACTGCTGATTGAGGTTTGAGTCATCTCCAAAGGTTTTATAGTATCCTGCGTCTCAGTAACGGCTTTTATGCTTCATATCCTTTGATACAGTTCTCCAAATAGAGGACATAAATACCATCCAGGTTTTAAAACATTTTATTTGCATATTAAAAAAATTGTGCATTCCAATAATTAAAATCATTTGAACAAAAAAAGAAAAAAAAAAAAGAAAAAAAAAATGGCACTCGATTAACTGCATTTTACAGCTCGCAGGACCTTGGTACAGCTTTGCATTTATTCGTGTGTTACTCTAGTTTACTGTAGTCCCACCCAAGTTCTTCTTTCATCAACATGCAAGCTCTTTCATGCCACCAGGACCAAAGCCAGACAGGCAGAGGGAAAGGCAGCGCCTTCATTCAGTGTCAGTAGTTCTCTCTATTCTTTTGATGTGAAAGGGGCAGTACAGTCATTTTAAACTTTATCCAACCTCTTTGCATCTTACAAAGTTAAACAGCTAAAAGAAGTAAAATAAGAAGGCAATGCTTGTGGAATGTACAGTGCATAATTTGGAAGGGCAGATTTCATTACGATTCCCCGGCTTGCTTCTCCTGTTCAATTGCTAAAAAAGGGAAAAAAAAAAAAAAAGGAAAAGGAAATGAAAATCCAGAACCTGAAATACATTCACATGACAATTCCTATCATTTGTAAAAATATCCGTACGTACCCATGTATCAGATTAGGGCATAAATAACTGTAAATTAAGCGCTACTAGGCGGTGGGTTCAAGCTTTCGCTGTCTGGCACATGAACAGCCGTGTATCTTCTCTCCACGCCGCACCCCGGCCCCCCGCCTGCCGCTCCTCTTTGTCTCCTCCCGCCTCCCTTCCTCCCTCCCAGCCCTACCCCGCAGCCTGCCCGCACTCACTTTCTTTTGAAGGCAGCGGGTTTTTCTCTTGCGTCTCTGTCTTCTTCAATTTGGACTTGTCAAATTTCTCGATCTCGGCCATGTCTGGTTTGTCGGACATATTGGCAGGTGATTCTGCGTACAGAGGGGGAACAGCCCGTTACCCCCGGCGAGGGCTCCCCGGTGCGCCCCCCTCCCCCGGTCCCCCCGGTGCTGCGCCCAAGATGGGGAGCCGAGAGCTCAACGCATGCCGAAAAGGACACGCTCGTTCCCCGGTTTATTTAAAAATAATAGTAGCAATTTTAAAGAGCGCTCATTTAATCTACCATCGGAGCCGGAGCAGCTGCCCGCCAGCCGCCGACGGCACCACCCCGTATTTGCGCGCTGCCGAGTACAATAGAGGGGCAGCGCCCGGCGCTGACCGCGGGCTTAACTCCTTAAGGCACATTTAATTACAAAATAAAGCTCAGCGACGGCAAAAAAACCGGCTACCAACTACTCCTGCAGCCCCAGACAATAGCTCTTCTCCCCCACCCAGCCCCCCAACAATAGCCCCCACGCCCTGCCCGCGCTCCCCCCCTTCAGGGATACCGGGCAGGGCACCGTGCAGCCAGCGCTGGGGGTCCGGGGGGGGGCGGTTAACGGGGTGGAAGGGGGGGTTGGGAACAGGGAGGGTGGGAAAGGGGGAGGGGGGCGGCGGGACCCACCGGTATCGCCGCGCGGTGATGCTCAGCCCCGCCGCTCGCTGCTGCCGCCGCTCCGCACCCCGGTATAAAGGGCGCTCGCTGGCGGGGCGGTTTTATCCCCGCGCCTATGCAAATAGGGGGTGATGTCACCCGCTAACCATTTTGCCGCTTTCCGCCTTTTTCTCTCTCTCTCCAACCCCCTCCTCCCCGCCTTGCTTCCTTCCCCTCCCTCCACCGCCAGCCCTCTTCCCCCCCAGCACATACGCACGCTCCGCTACATGCACGCACCGACACATACACCCGGAAAGCCGAAAATTGGTGCGGTTACGCAGCAAGCTCCGGCTCCGGTCTAGGTCCCGGCCCGCGCGAGGCACCCCCGGGACAGTCCGGTGGAAAAAAGGGGGGGGGGGGGAACACCACGGGACCTGGCGCTGCCCCTGGATTCCCGTCTCTCGCTGCCCCAGGGCCGGTGAGAGGGCAGGGGGACAGGGACAGCCCCCGACAGCTTCCGCAGCGGCGGTGGAGGGCTGTGTTCGGCTGGAGCCATGCGGTGGTTTTGCTTCAGCGTGCCTCTCCCGTTCAGCGGTATCTGCTCGCTGATGGTGTTACTCAGATTTCCGCATTTAGACGGAAAACACGAAAGCCTGGTCCCCTCAGTTCCGGGACCTGCTCGTCTGCCCCCCGTCCTTTCCCTTCTCTTTCCTCGCTGCCTTTGCAGCCCTGCTGCAGGGAAGGAAAAAATCCAGTTGCCGTCCTTCCAACCCCTCTGCAAGGAAAGGATAAAACCCCATTGCTATCCGTGCAACCCTCCTGCAGAGAGAAAAGGGGGACACCCCCCCCCCCATTGTACTTCCCATAGCCCCAGGCCGGGCACTGGTACAGGCTCAGCAGGCAGACAGACAATGGTTCCTCCGTCCGGTAACCGCCCGGCCCCGCTCCCCAACGGCGGGTCCAACCCCGGCGAGGCACCTCCCGCCCGGCCCCAGCTGCATGTGGCGAGGGAAGGAGGGCCGCGGCTGGGGCCGGGGCCAGGGATTCCGGACAGCGCCATATCGGCCGCACCCCCGTCGCCGGACTCCGAATGTCCCCAGCAGCACTTCGGGGAGCTCGAATGGGCAGCGCCATGCAACAGTCGGTTCTACAAGCAGTACATTTTGTTTAGATGGGCTTTTGCTGTTGGGTAGGGAGGCCAGAAAAGGGGCTGTGGCACGGGGGACTACTGTGAGTGCGTTTATGGTACTGGGTAGTAAACTGGATTATTCACGTGAGCGAAGTGAAAGACGCGGGGGGCTGTATCTGTGCGTGTGGCTGAATGAGAAGGAGTTGGGGAAATCTCTGCGCCTTTGTCTGGCAGCAGCTCTGGCGGGGAACGGAGGCATGCGTGCTTCCAAGGTGTGAGGTGGACAGGAGCCTGAGCATGAGAATTAATTTCGGCTGCTTTCTGGGACATCTGTAAAGAAACCATGCAGCGTATTGCCCCTTGTTTCCTGCCTTCCGGCGGGGTATCTGCTGCGAGAGTGATTGCTGATCAATTAAAAGCGCTGAGTCGAACAGTATTAATGCGTGCAAGGAGAACTGTAAATACATTTCAGTAAATCCCTGGGGATGCTGCTTCCTCTACTTCACGGCTGTCCTCTCCCCCTTTGCTGGCCATTTTTTACAGCACTTCCAGAGGTGTAATTTCCAAAGGATAAAATCTCATCCCCATGGCAATCCCTGTAATACGTGTTGTAGTGAACCAGGATTTCCAGTCAGCCCAGAGTCTTTCTAAAGCTGTATGGTGTGCAAAGTCTGGTTTCCTCCTCTAGTCCAAAAGCACCTCCAAAATGAAGATGAACAGAGTATTAATCACCGAGTGGTGGTGTGAGCTAAAAAAGTATAACCGTGAGCTAGGGACTGTGAGACTGAAGGCCGAAGGAATCACTGAGGGAAGAAATGGCAAGGAATACACAGTATCTTTTCATAATGTTCACAAATTTCCATCATAATGGCGTTAGAAACATTCACAAGGGATCTGCTGTGCTGGAAACCAGCTAATTCTGTTAGCTTTTGAGGAATTCTGTAAAATGGGTTTATGGCCTTGTGCTGATTTGATGCTCTTAAGCACTGAACCTCATGACCAGTAATTGTGAAATTTCTCTGATGGTCGGTTCATCAGTGTCCCCAATGATATTAAAGCCTTGAACTTTTCTGTTTAGACAAAGATTTATTGCCTTTTAAGTGAATGCAAATTTAACACATTCTTTAGTATTGTTCTCTGTGTCTGCTGCCATTGCTCACCCTTGTGTCTGAGCATATCAGTATTCCCCTGACCTCAGTGCAGGAAATGCATTTCTGAAATTAAAAAAACAGTGAATGCTTGTGGGAATGGGGTCTGATTTTTCTGAAGGCACTTGTTCAATAGTTATACTGCCTTCTTTTGCTTCTGCTTATTCTGGGATAGAGCGACCGATCCCTTAAATCAGCGTAACACACAGCCTTAGGTAGAGCTTTGCTGCTATCTGCAAACCAGGCTCTTCTGCTGAGTTTAGATTCAATTACAGTTCTGAGAGACAGAGACAAATAAAAGATTTACAGATTGCTGCTTCTCTGCCTTATTGTATCCCCTTTCTGGTGGATTAATATCAAGATAGTCACAGTCTCTGAGAAATGTCATATGAACTACGTATATGAAGACACTGTTGTTCTGCTGAAGCAAAATGATGTGTTGCATTTTGGTGGTAAGACATAGGCTAATTTCTGTAAAAGTAAGTCCACTTTATAGCATGATGTAGTCGTGACATAGCTAGGGAAATTGCTTATCTCCCTGTCCTTTTATGTTTGTTTCTGTTGCTATTTGGAGAATGCAATAAAGGTACATGTTCATACAAGACTACCTCATGTCAAATAAGCTCTGGAGCTAACTGGAGAGTTAGGGTTAGATTAGACATAGGGAAGAAGTTCTTTATTGTGAGGGTGCTGAGGCACTGGCACAGGTTGCCCAGAGAAGCTGTGGCTGCCCCATCCCTGACAGTGTTCATGGACGAACTGGGCAGGGCTTTGTGCAACCTGGTCTAGTGAAAGGTGTCCCTGTCCATGGCAGAGGGGTTGGAACTGAATGATCTTTAAGGTCCCTTCCATCACAAACCATTCTGTGATACTATGATTCTGTAACAAATACCAAAGCACACTTGGATGGAGCAGAGCTGGCATCCTCAATAAATGCCCTCAGTCACGTGGTGTGTGTTCATAGCTAGCTTAGGAATTCTTATTTTGGATATTGATGATCTGCTTTTTTTTTTTTTTTTGCTTTAATGGGTTTTTTGTCAGCAGTTTCTTATCGTGATTATTTAAAAAAAGAAGCAGTCAACAAATATTTAGTGGTGTAGTACCGCTAGACCGAACTCTCTCAGCCATTTGCATGTTAAAGAGCACTTTTCAGGGCATTGCTGATCCCATTTGCAAGAAGGAAATTGGCCCCTCTTTGCAGCTAACACCTTTGAGAGCTTGAATTAGAGTAAGGCTGCAAGTTCTTTCTTGCCTTCTAGGAAATTCACATAGTAGGAAAGGTAGTAAATGGTAAACCATCGTTCTTGCATCTCATTTTTATGTCCATGTTTCAAGCCTTGTAAAAAACACAAACACTCCTTTTTCAGGTGTGTACTGATCCTGTTTGTGAAAATGTGGCAATAGAAGACTTGCTCAAGGCCATGCAACAAGGGCTTAATCAGGTATTAACAGATGTCAGGGGAAATGCCTGTATCTCAGATTGACTTCAGTGGGCTTTTCCTTGAACTCTGTTTGATGAATGTTTTGAAACATGATCAGGAGTAGAAATCTTGTAACCTTATGCTAATTCTGCCACAGAGTCTATACATTAATTATAAAAAAAAAAGGCCAAAACAATTAGGGGAACATTAAATGTCTGTGTGATAAAACACCCAAGATTAATTCCCATCTCAGCTTATTATTCATAATGGGATCCCAGGCACATCAGATGACTAGCAAGATAAAAATAAACTCTGGATGTAAATTTCTCCACCGTATGGAAAATAAATTAAAGGAAGAGAAGCCAAGTGATTGTTTTCCAGGTCTCAGTTTCACATGTGAAATCTTCTTTTCACATGCTTGACTGTGAGAGAGAATGCTTTCTCTCACTCTGTATACTGCTAGAGGAAACAGGAGCTGGCAGTGATCCTGAGGAGATAATCCCTTTGGATAGCTCCTTGCTGCACTGCCTCCCTGCCAGCAGCAGAAGGGTGTGATGATGACATCACGGTTTGGGTGTTCCGCTATTGAAACGCCAGAGCACAATATTTGTGGTGTGTCACATTCCACTGAATGCTATTGACAATGAAAAAAAGAAAGGGTAATTTATTAATGGAATAACAGGTTTAAGAAGGGAGCTTTACCATTTCCCCTCTGCTTATTTCAGGAGAGGATTGCAAAATGTCTGTTATAGCTGGACAAATACTGGCACTAATTGGCTTTGCAAGTAGCAGCATTTCCTTTTTAAGTGTGCTTGACAAAGGGAACTTTGCAGCAGTTCATGACTTAGAATGCATTGCTTGTGGGAGAGGAGAAATGAGGTTGGGAAGCTTAGATTGCTGAGCAGGAAGCTAAATACCCTCGAGTAGCAGATGCTTCTTTCCCACAGCAGTCTGCCTTTGCTTTCCCTGCCTTTCCCATACCTGTAAACAATAAAGGAAGAGCACTGAGCCTTTTTTTTAAATGTATGAGGAAAGCTGTGTCAAAGCAACAGTTTGGAAGGCAGGCTATTTGATACTCCAAATGGAAGGCTTCCTGCTTACAGTCAGTAACAGAGCAAACAAGATGAGAAGGCCTTCAGCTTTTGAGGAATGCTAAGAATTTATAGTCATCATGTTCTGAAATTTTTAATAAATGGAGAAGAAGCAAGAGAAGTATGTTTCCAACTGTAAGAAAGATTTCTTTACATTTGTAGGGAACCACCAAGCTTCTAGTTATTTATCTTGTGTGTTTCCTGCAGGGAATATTTCACAAAGTGAACTGGAAAATGAACTGTAAGTGCCCGAATTATCTGTTTTAGCTGGAGATCCTTGCTGCCAAATACACATGAAAACAGTATGTTTAAAAGTTAACTCTAGAAACAGTGGTTAACATGCAAAGTACCTTGAGAGAAACGAGAATACCCTAGCACATGTCTTGCCTGAAGACGGCATCTCTCTGCTAAATTTCACAATTGCTTGTCATCACCTTCTGACTTTCATGGCAACTCTTCTTGCCTCTTGTTTATAGGAGTAAAAACTAACTTTGAAAGTATGCAAGTGACAACATCAACATAATGCACCAGAAATACATGATGAAACATTCCTCCTAGTGCAACTCAGCAGCCCCTTGATCCTCCAATATTAGACTTCTCCTAAGTAGAACTGATAATTGGCATGTGCGTGGGTGTCAGCAGAGATTACAAACAGAAATCTCAGGCAAATGAAGAGGCTGGATTTTTATGTCGCCACTGGATATGAGTTTCTTTCAATGCAAAGCTAAAGCGAGATATGCATTCAAAATACTGTAGTCGCTATTCAACGTACAACGAAGTCCATATGTACAAAAGAGAAGGCAACTATTCTTATCAGAATTCCATTGAAAAAGGGATGACCAAAGTAAACAGGCAAAATGAAACAATGACTAATAGCATCAAACTGCCTAGGCTATTGTATGGGCTTTGGCAGTCACTTTGGGGGTTGCTAATCCACTTGGTCATAAGAAAGAGCACAGATGGAGGGAAATACCCATCAGAATACACCCCCAGGATGCCCATACCATGCACTGTACTCATGGGTGAGTTACAAAGCAACAAAATGTACCTGATGCCATTAACTAGGTAAATTACGTCATTCCAAGAGGGGGGTCCTTCCCTCCAAAGCTGACATAACATGGCACAATGTAGAAGAGTAGCATAAATCAGTATGCATGAGTATAGAGCAGGATTAATTTATTTAGCTTGGGAAATAGCGCTACCCTTGATACCACACCTCTGCTATGTGCTCTGTAAATAGCTATCTTTGAGCTAGCTTTGAACTAGTGGCAACTGAGAATTCACCCCAGGTTTATGGCTTTGTGTTGATTTTCTTGGGTGGATTTTACCATTTGTGCTGCTATCCCTATCTGAGGCATTCACTTTAAAACTGTTTTAAGCATATTTAACTATCAAGTTCCTTTGTGTTTGCGGCTCCCCAAGCCCATACAAGTCTTTTGTCTCTTGTAAGATTGTATGCAGGCAAGATTTTTCAGAGTTTATGTGTGAGTTATCTATCTATTCTATCCATTTTTCTCCGCTACTCCCTCTTAATTCAATTTATTCTTAGGGGAAAACAAAACCAGCAAAGTGGAAAAAAAAAAAAAAAAAAAAAAAAAGAAGGAAAAAGAAAATAAAAAGAAGCTAAGCTTGTCACCAGATGTGGAAAAGGCTAGAAAGTTTGCTCAAAACCTGACTCACCTCCTTGATATTCAAGCTTCTGCAAGGGTAAGGAGTGATGGAGTGGTGGGGTAAGGAAAGCCACTCATTTAAACTTTTTTGACTTGATACTTTCTTCCAGTTTGTGGTTTGTTGCCAGTTTGTAAAGAGCAAGGGGAAAGAGGGACTTCTTGTGACTGCCACAGCCATGGATGTTAGTTGCCTCTGGTGTGTAGTGGCAGGTTGAAAGAATGGCATAGTTGAAGCATGGAGGCTTCATTGCCCTACAAATGTGTGTAACAAAAAAGCTTGTCCTGGCACCAAAACAGCTCTGGAAACTTCCCAGTCTTTTGCCCTCACATTTTGCTTTCAAGGCAGAGGAGAGTTACGATATCTGAATGCAAACAGAGGTGGGGACTGGGAGGGACATCTGCTGTAGCAAGTCACATGCACAGGACGTGTGGGTTGAAGAGGATCCTGTGCTTTGTAGGCATTTTCGATTTTCCCAGGCTTGTCTGTGTCTCACTTTTGCAAACAGCCTCACCTTGAATAGTATTACTTGTGGGGCAGTTAAGGCATTAGGTGGGCAGGGGGGCTTGGGAAAGTACCACTTTGCCCATGGAAGTGTTCAGGTTATTGCATGCAGAAGGGTACGGACAAGTGCTAGAAGTGAAAGACTAATAAGCTTGTGTTTTCTGTGTTTAGAGTATCAGGCTTAGAGAAATGCACCCACAGTGTTGCTGTCAGTAAAAAATAACAGTAGGACAGATGGAGCAGAGAAAGTTTTCTCTCATAGCACAAGGAGCCCTCAGAGTTACTCGTCATTTCTGGTGGTAGCAGGGTCTGTGGCATCTGCTCACTCAAGTGTCGCCTCTGTTGGTCATTGCTACTAGGTACAAGTTTATGTCCCACAGAAACAAAAGCATTCCTTAACATGTTTTAAGATTAGTAGGAAATTACTGCACATGTGCACAGGAAAAACAACAACAGTAACACTAATGCATATTGACTTGGTAGGGTTATTGCCAAAACATGGGACTGCACTCAGAGATGGACAGCTAATTTGCACCTGAATGCAAACTGTCACACAGAAGAAAGCACAAAAACATGTAGGCTCTAATTTTTGTGTCCATGTGTGTTTTGCTACTGATATTAATACAGATGGGATTGAGCCCAACTTCCATTTATTGCAGTTATTTAATGTGCCTTAAACACAATGGATGTGAAACTGGCTGGTATCAAACTGGATGGTATCAAACTTCCCAAAGGGAACACATTTGTATTTAAATGTGTAGCCTCTTTATCTTCTGCTGGTTAGTGTCCTACACTTGTGATTTTATTTCACTGCTGCCATCTTGTTAAAATCAGAATTATGGGATGAGAAAGAGAAGCAGCCGGATAGATTGAACTAGATGTGAAAATTGGTTGTCTCTGCACATAAATCATAGGTGTGAAGACCCCATGCTGTTCAAGCAGAGTTGTCCACTAGTAACGAACTGCTGCCACCAGTGGGCTGCTGTTTGTATCGACACATGCTTCTAATGCACATCTGCAATGGTAGTAATAGCCACTTGTAATAATATTCCAAGACTCCAGGTCTAAAATGAAGGCACTCCTGCACAGGACACTTGGCGGGAGCCATGTAAGAGATAAAACATTCATGTCTGTCTCTGCAATACACGCTGAGTGTAGATGCTACTCTCTTCATCTAGAAACACAAATTCGGTAAGGTGTGATTTTCTCCCAGTAAACTTCACATCTGATACTGTTAGTCTTCCCATACTGGTTTATTTGGTGGAAATATGAGTGTATATGTGTAAACTGTAGGAATCAAATTTTTACTGGTGATTGCCATGGTTTTGCACAGATCAGACGTAAGTATTCAAGGAAACACAAGCTTTAGATACTGAAAGGCAGCTTCAGTAGAAAAGCTACCTACATGTCCCAAAACAGGCACATAAGCTGCAGCATCTCTGAGCACCCAGTGCCTACTCTTGACTAAGTTTACCAAAGATCTAGAATTAAATCACTTCAGAATCCCTTAATGCCTCATCAGACCTAGCTGTCTAGTTAGATTAGAAGTTAACCTAGTGTGGCTAATACACACTACAAAGTCTGACTCCCCCAAAACGTGATTGTTTCCACCATTTATGTGAAAATGTGGCCAGAGATTGTGGTGATGTAATCCTTACGTAAATGTGTATGTGCTTACAACATGCATACATGTGAATATATAAATATATAAAATCTAAATATACAACATATAATACATAACATCTAACATAATACATTATACACTATATTTTACATATTATATAGTATAGGCTACTATATATTATATTGGTAAGTTACATGTTATATGTTATATATTGCATAGTTTATAATGTATAAATACATAAACTAGGATATGCAATATAAGATATAGGATATAAAATATATGATATGTAATACATGTTGCATATATTATACATTGCATATTATATACTACATATACATAGCGTATAATCTGTAATGTATAATATATAATATAGATAATACATAATATGTAATATATATAGTATACAACATAAACATGCAGCATAACATAAGGTTACAATTTGTAATGTAATACAATGCTATAACACTATACTGTATGTAATATTGTATTACCTTAGTTACATTGACTTCATGATTTTACTTGTATTTCTTAGGCTGAAGTTGATTCAGAATAATATCTTTTTCCCTGCAATAAAATATCCTACCAAGGTAGTAATAGTTAATGTAGCATATTCAGTTTATGCATCAATAAAAAAAAAAGCAGGAGAGCAAAGGCAAATTGTTCCTGTTTGGACAGATTACTGACATGGGCAAAATTATTTAAGAGGAAAAATTCAGGCTCCTCAGCCAAAATGGATTTCCTTACAAGATTCATCATCTGCACTGCATCCCTCCTGAGCACTGAGAGTTGTGGTATGTGCTGCCATTTGCATAGCAGAGATGAAGTCCCCAGTATTCTCAGCTCTCCCATCTGCATCCCATAAGTATCCACCCCAGCCTGCCACAAATTTGCACCCATTAAATGATGATACTGAATTGAAACATAGACCACACAGTGGGTTCATGCATAAACTTAATGTTCACCTACAGTTTAATACTATTGCCATCTTTGCTACAAAACTGAAAAATCTCAAATTTACTTCAAAATCTTCAAGGCAGTAAGGGACTAGGACTCTGTAAATGTGGAGTGTTTTTCTTGTTGAGTGAACAATACTTTACATTGGTATAAAGAGACTTGCTGATGCCTGGGCAGAGTCTTGGCAAGAGATTAATTTATCACTTGCTGGTGAGCAAAACAGCTGCTCCAGTTCCTCCAGTGAGTCTAAACCCATTACTTTGTTCTGTGTTTCCAACTCCAACACACTACCGTGGGGAAGCCACTGAGCATTAAGGGAATACTGTTAATAATTGAGTAGTATGCTCCTTTTCCTGAAATTGATGAATATGAGGAATGTAAAATTATATATCCTTTACCGGAGTAATATGAAGTTATCAGAAACATAAAACTGCAAGTCTGTTAATAGCAGCAGGAGGATATTCTGGTGGCTGTCTGAATGAATCCATAGAACAGTTCAACAAGAAATAAAAGCTTTTACTGGTGTTTAGTAAAATGTCTTTCTTCAGCCCATACTACTGGGCACAGTTGCTTCACAATTGGTATACCATCTACAGTATATAGAGAAGTATATATAAATATATATATATATATATATATAGGAAGGACACTCAGTTGTTATCAATTTAATTTGCAGTATTTCAAGTCAGTAAGACATCCAAAAAGCTTTGAAGAAGCAGATCTGCTAGGAATCCAAATAATCTCATTACAGTCGACTGCTGGGCCAGTACGTTGGTGGGTAGACAGCACTACATACGTTTTATTTAATTGAAGGTTTGTATGTGTTCAGTAGCTGAATTATAATTGGAGTTTTAACATATGCTCAAGAATATTCTATGATGTGTTAGCACTGCTTCTGAAAAATATTAAGGTGTTTCTTTCTAACACTTTAGAATACGAGGGCTGGTAGAGGAGAGGATAAAAGAGAATCAGTAACTATTTAAAAAACAACTGTGGGAGACTCTGAACTCAGATAGTGAGGCAAAAATAGTGCCGTAGATTAGAAACAGTAGAAAAACAGGTAGGAGGTAAATATTTGGGTCTGAGTACAAGAAGTGATCAATGTGGGAGAATTGCAAGGATTCATACAAAGAGTGCTGTAGGAATGCTTCCACATCTATTATTAATGTGGGAACCTCAGCATCCTTTAGAGTGAAGTATGAGGTTTCATATTCCTTCAGGAGAACAGAAGAACATAACTATATTTGCTTCATAACCTTTTTTTTTTGTGAGTCTTACTAAGCTTTTTTCCTTGATACCTTCTGACAAAAACTCCTGAAGCGAATTTTTCTGTGTGTAAGAAATCTTTTTACCAACTACAGATGCATGGCGTTCCACTCTCACAGGAGATTCACTTTCATTGCATGAGGGCAAGTGATAAACAGATATTCCCAGTTATTCTTTTTCCCCTCTGTAGCATTCATTTCCTGCATTACATCTTCATTAGAATGCTTTTTCTTATCCTCTTTTGAGAGCAATCATGTGCATCCCAGCCAGGTTCCCTTCAGACAAATGTGTGTCATGGCTTTTGAGACTACCTCTCTTTCTGTATGGTTGTTGTATTTTCTAGGCAGAGAAGGAGGAGACCTTATTGCAGCCTTTCAGTGCTTTAGATAGGCCTATAAGAAAGATAGGGAGAGCCTTTTTATCACAGCCTGTTGTGACGGGACAAGGTGTAATGGTTTTAATTAAAGAGGGCAGATTCAAGACAGTCAAAGCAGGCTGGATGTGGTTCTGGGCAGCCTGATTTAGTTGAAGTTGTCCCTGCTCATTGCAGGGTGCTTGGACTAGATGATCTTTGAAGGTCCCTTCCAACCCAAACTTCTATAAGCTTATAAGGGAGTGAAGCATGGTGACCACTCTTTGGTCACATCTGCATTGTCACCCAGACTTACTTGTGTAGTCAGAGTGATATTATTGCTATTGAATGCGAAGTAGAGAGTGGGTAAGTGGGTATTTGTTTGCAGGGGGTACCATTTTGCTATTTTTTTTTTTTTGGAGCTCAGCAATTTGATTAGCCTTTTCCTTTTATATCTGGAACTAGACACAGACAGGTCACATGGGACTGCTAGTTTTATTTCAACCACTGAATCTGTGAATCATCTCTGATGATCAAAGCCTCTTTTGAAATCGGAGAAAGATAACGTGAAAAGTCAGCCAGCATAAGCAGTTATTTATTCTTATTAACGTGGGTAATTGCCCATCTACACCTAGCATCCATACTAGCTCACCTTGAATTTCATACCCTAAAAGTATCCATTGTTTCTTTTGCACAAGTGAACATATACTATGGATAATATCTAAATTGGTAATCCATTGTCATTTACCTTTGTCCTGTAGTTTGGTGCCTGAACAGGTCAATTTTGTGGTCATGTCCCTATTACTACCAGGCTATAAGGAGGGCTGAGGGGGGTCTGATATCACTTGAAATAGGGATATGAGACACTACTTTTGATACTTCCAGTCAAAACTGTATTGGGGAAAGAAAAATACTGTATGTTTTCAACTAATGAACAAAGGAAAGATATTAAAGGAGGTACTGGTAATGGAGAAAGAATGAAGTATAAAGAAAGACAGATCAGCCTCCCTCAGAGAATGGATTAATTATTTTCTGACACAAATTTGTGACCCAAGCCTTTTTTGAGGCAAGAATTCAAGAGGCACTGTAAAACGACAAGGTATAAATGGGAATTTTGGGATATTTTTTCTTTCTGTATTTTAATAATTTATATTAATCTACTACATTTCAAATTATGTATTAAAGTACTCTTGTGATTGTTTAATATCAGTATTCCTGTGAGATTTTATAAATACATCAGCAGCATTGGATGGATGAAATCCAGCCTGCTGTAATTCAGATGCCCAGCATAGGCAATGCTCCACTGAGCATTTGAGTATGCAGCCTGGAGAGCAGGGGAGAAAAACAAGTTTGCTTTGTTGTCGCTGCCACACATGTACTGTCACTGCCTATGACAGGCAGCTCAGGAAGCCTGCAGGAAAAGATGCAATGTGCATGTAATTCTTTTTTCTGGTTTTGACTATGGAGAGGCCTGAGATATTTCCCACAGGTAGTCCCAAGACATTTCCCACAGGTGGTCCTCACGCTACCCCTTCTGCTGGTGCTCAGGGGAATGCTCAAGCACCCCTGTCTCCCCACTCATTGTGTCCCCTTTGCAGAGCAGAGATGCAGCATGGGCTCTTCGCACTGTGGTTTCCAAAGATGTAGCAACCTCTTTGGATTGGATAGTGGATGGAGTTATTCAGCCCCTCTGGGGTTAAAACTTTACTCTAGACTCCCAGTAGCATCTTAAACCTGATGTATACACCTCACCCACACCATAGTGGGATGGAAACATTGTGCAAGCGTTAGGACAAGGGGCAAGAAGGGACCTGGCTTGAAACCGCAGGATCTCCCATTTCCCAGGTAATTGCTCTACCTCCTACAATATTTTCTCATGAGATTGTTGGTCTTACTCCCCACCACTCATTCACTTAGGTGGTGAGGCCTGTCTGCCTTGATATGGGGTGTGACAGAGCCTCATAACAAGTATCGACATTCATGAAATAAAAACTTCTGATCAAATATGAGTGACTAAGACTTAAGCCTCTCTTAAAAAAAATTAAGTTAAATAAGAAAACACCTTATGCCTTTGTGTGCCAAAAGGTAAACTGCACCAAGGATTTAATCACATTAATTTAAACAGCTGAAGATAGGAGTGGAGTTCAAGCTAAGGGAAGATTGCATTCAAGCTGAATCATTTGGATGGAATTTGACTTAAAATAGTTATGGAGCAAATCAAAATAATAATTTAAGTGTAGCGGTCTCTTCAAAGAAATGTGGAAAAGTTGAGAGAGGTCTCTGAAAAGCAGTGAAGTTCAAAGACCATACACCTTTTTAAATGGTGGAATAAAAAAAACCACACTAGATTATAGACTTGACAGCCTCAAACCTCAGAAGAATTAAATACCCAGAAGATAATGTTAAGATAAATAACTGCCAATAATGATTCAAAACAATTTCTTCCTTTGGATAAGGAGGAAGCAAAAGATGTAAAGTATCCTGACTCCACTAAGATCCTTGGGATCACTCCTATGGCATGTTCTTATAAGAGAATTGAGGAAATACAGCCAGGATGGGAAACACATATGAAATATGCCCATTAAAAGACAGAATCAGCAATTTCTCTAGTGTGATGAGGTGCTTTAAGAGGCAGACTTTCATTAGCAGCTTTGGGGACAAAGTCTTTGTCAAAAAAAAAAAAAAAAGTAGGAGTGGCTTGGAAACCTTAATCTTGCTTGCAGAAATAATGGATGCTCCTTGATTTCTGTAACTGCTGTGGGTGTGAGTCATCCCGCCTAAAGTCAATCTGCAGCTGTAGGCCAGACTTTTCTCATGATCAGTGCAAAGGTTTGGGTGATTCATCCCATCCCAGGACAGAGATTGAGGATAAGGGAAGTGAATCACTCCCCAGAGTTTCCTCTCCTTGCCATCCCATTGACTGTAGAATAGTATGAAAAGACTACCTCACAGTCACTGCTTAACTTTTAAATAGCTAACATTAGGTGACAGGAACCTCATCTTTAGTAGCCACTTAACTTTGTAATTCTCAGCGATATTTGGGTACTTAATTCCCTTTAAAGTAGCCACTATGCAGATCTGATAACTTGACCTGGGGTCTGTTGACTAGGTGAGGTGGCTCCTAGGTAGAATAGGTTATGCAGGGATCTTAAGACTCTTGCCTCTTCCTGTGTCTTGCAGGTTAAACACTGGGCTCACTAAGAGCTCTGGATATGGTAGGGAGGCAGAATCCTGTTATCAACTGATAGTTTTAGTTATTAGACTGTCATAAAGAAGTATGAAATGTAGGGTGTAAACCTAGGTCACAGTCTGTGCAGTATTAGAATGGAAAAGAGTAAATGTTTCACAAATAAATCAATGGAGCTAATGCTGATTTCCTACCCTGGACATCCTCTTCCTACCCAGCCCTGCGCTGAACTGTTTCTGAACAAATCTCTAAAAGAAATATGGTTCTGATTTTTTTCCAACAGTTTAGGACTTACAGACAGTTTTGTATAGTGAAGGAAGCATTTTAAAGTTAGAAAAAACTTAATACCTTTATAAATACTCTAATTTGTTTGACATAGTCCAGTCAAAAGGTTTCAAAAAAGACTTCTTCCTAAAGAATTAAGTGAAATTAAGATGAAACTGGAAATCCTAATGAAGATAGGCTGAGAAAGTTGGGGCTGTTCAGCCTGGAGAAGAGAAGGCTGCATGGAGACCTCAAAGCAGCCTTCAAGTATCTGAAGGGGACCTATAAGGCTGCTGGGGAGGGACTCTTCATGAGGGACTGTAGTGATAGGACAAGGGGTAATGGGTTCAAACTTAAACAGGGGAAGTTTAGATTGGACATAAGGAGAATGTTCTCTACTGTAAGGGTGGTGAGACACTGGAATGGGTTGCCCAGGGAAGTTGTGAATGCTCCATCACTGGTGGTGTTCAAGGCCAGATTGGACTGAGCCTTGGATGACATGGTTTACAGTGAGGTGCCCCTGCCCATGGCAGGGGGGTTGGACCTTCATGATCTTAAGATTCTTTCCAACCCTAACTATTCTATGATTCTATGTAGGCCACAATGATGCTAATTGAAGCCTTCCTTGTGAAATGAAGAGCCTCAAGTTGTATCTTAATGGGAACAATACTTGAGTAGAAATACTTCTTAATGCCTTATATCTGGTCCATTGCAGATATTCAGGAAGGATAATGGCTATACTGATAATTCTGACATTGAAGAATTATAAGGATAATTCTCCTTTTAGAAGAGGATGAGCAGGCCTTTCTGCATTAAGAGCCAGGAGAGACCTGTGCTGCCCCACAGGACTTTTCTTGCACCCTTTCAGTGCAAGCTCTGTTCCATTTCTTAGTTTTTTTGTTGTTGTTGTTGTTTTGTTTGTTTGTTTGTTTGTCTTGTTTTTTGTTTTTTTTTTGTTTTTTTTTAACCCACCTTGATTTTTTTTTTTTTTTTTAAAAACCTACTTTTCTGTCACATCTTATCTCTGAGGTCAATCTAGTCTAAACCTGCAGTACTCACAGAAGTGGAGTTGTATCTTGTACTCATTTTCTATGGCTTGGTTGCTAGGGTCTGAAATAAATACAGCTTTCAGCCCCTTGCTGTTGGACAGACATTGAGGTGCTGGAACATGTACAAAGAAGAGCAATGAAGGTGATGAACAGTCTGGATCATAAATCCTATGAGGAACAGCTGAGGGATCTGGGGTTATCTAGTTTGGAGAAGAGAAGGTGCAGGGAAGACCTTGTTGCTGTATACGACTGCCTCAAATGAGGTTGTAGAGAGGTAGTTGGTCTCTTCTCCTGAGTAATAAGTGATAGAACAAGAGCAAATGGCCTCAAATTGCACCAGGGAGGTTTAAATTGGATATTAGGAAAAATTTCTTTACTGAAAAGGATGTCAAGCATTGGAAGAGGCTGCCCAGGGAAGGGGCTGTGTCACTATCCCTGTGGTTATTTAAAAGACACGTAGATGTGACACTTAGGGACATGGTTTAGTGGTGGGCTTTGCAGATTGGTTTTGATGATCTTAAAATCTTTTCTAGCTTAAATGATTCTATGATTCCATGATTCTATGATTCCTGCTGGTTGGCATCACACCTGAGTCCAGTGCACAGCCATACTCTCCACCCGCTCTTGACTTTCTGAGTCCTTGCACCTCTGTGACCACATCCATCAGTCATTCCTCAGTCCACTCACAGCAATTTGCCATAGCAAGGGGCTTGCGTCCCACCACAACGTCATCCTGAGACCAGCAGGTCTTTCAGCAAAGACAAAGGAGAAGTCTTAGGACTGATGCAATGACTGTGATTTTAGGCATAAGCAGCTCTCTGAGTTGGGTGAAAGGATTGGCTTCTCTCTGGTTGGAGACTAAAATCGCAGTATGTGGCAGCTATCACCAAGACCAGGAAACAGATTGCACCACTGATGTCCAAAGGTGGGACAAAATTTCTTCCCTCTTTTTTGCAAGGGAAAACTCTCTGTGGTGTCTGTCATGGCTCTGCTTCTCAGCTGAGGCACCAAACCCCACGACCAATTTGGCACAGAGGTGTCTGCCATCACCATGCAGCAACCACAGGGCACTGAATACCCACAGGAGCAGCTGCTGCTGGGAAAGAGTGGCTCAAAATGCTCCAACATATAAACCTGTTTACTTTGTATTGTACTCATCATATGTATAAGGGAACAATCAAAAATATATACAGTCTGAATAAGGATCTTATTAACTAATGCCAGTAGGTAAGGCAGATGAAGCAACAGGTATTTGCTTACATCTTCCTTAATCCATGTTTTAAAGCTTACTTACAGCCTCTCAGAGGACAATAGACATGTCTCCTGTGTATTTGACAGCATGGGGAATGAGGTGTTTGAAAGAAAAAGAAAATGAGTTGTTCCATTAGAAAATACGTAAACCCTCTGTGCTGGTAGAATATGAAGGTAAATGCCTAAACATATTCCTCTATTTTTTCTAACGAGCTGTAGGGGGAAATTGCTCTCTCAGGCAGCCAGCCTGCTGCCAGTGAGATCCTTGAGCAGTTCCACTTCCTGATGAAAGTTGCAGTTAAAATTAGCACACCTGCACCGTGGTGTTATCCAGGCAGTTCCTGCTGCAGGAAAAAACACAAGAGATTAACATGTTGGAAAATGGTGTTTAATTCCTGTCAGGGAAAATGTAAGCTTGATTCCCAGGGCGGAGTATAGAGCACATCATTTTACCACAGTCCACTCACCTCTGTTTGAATATTAGGTGATGCTTTGTAAGGCACTGTGAACTTCACAAGTTTTTTTTAAAGCAAGATGCTGTGTTCATTCCTGTTTTGTACAATTACCACAGGATCAATAGATATTTACTTCTCCTGAAAGGACCTTCTTTACATCTTGTAGTTCCATGAGATATAAAGTGAGTCTTGCATTTACTTTAGAGGCCACAATGTATCTTTTCCAGGCCACCAAAAGCCAAAAGTTTCAGTACAGCAAACTACCACCATACCATGCAGCTTTATGAGTGTATGTATGTGTGTTCATGTATGTATATACGTGTGGTTTAGTGCAAAATAGAACAAAACACGGTTTATCTTTTTCATGGATGCCACTCTGCCTGATCCTCCTTCTTGTCCAGGCCTTCTCACACATTCCTAACTGTCCCATTTTTCTGCATACCTGTCAGATTCTTTTTCTGCCCACAGAAAAATCTCTGGCATGTCTGTCACTGTGTTTATATAGTTGCCAGCACGGCTGTTCTCACTTGCTTCTTAGTTTTCTAACAATAATACCAGATTGGATTTGAAAGTAAAGCAATGCTTAACACAGTAACAAACTTTAAAATACCAAGGTATGAAATACTAAGCACAGATACTTTAATTTCTTTCAATTTCTAAGCAGAAAGTGTTGCTTCCCTCCATTTCCCCTGCTTTCATGCCCCTTTCAGAATTGCAGCAGCCAGCAGCACTCCACTGAATTCTTTGTACATTTATTCACCACCTCTGCATGACCTTGTCACATTGAGCTTTGAGCAAGGCTGGGTGAGCTGCCATTTACCAGTCCCCACATCCGTTTTTAGAAAGAAACTGAAAGGGAAATAGCATAGAGCTCCCCCCCTTCCCATTTAGGAATGTCATGCATACTGAGCCAAATAGTTCCTGAAATAAAAGCCCTTAAAGACAGGGTTGGGATTTATTTTCTTTAAGCCAGTTGTTTAAAAAGTCATCTAAAGTTAGTCACTCCAGGGTCCCTCTACACAGCCATAAAGGGAAATTGCACCTCCAAAGGCCAAAGACCCTAAGATTAAGATAACTCTCTACATCTGCTCAGATAAATCCTCTGTGGAAGTATCTGTTTCTCACTGGTTACTATAACAGGAACCCAATTTAATCACTGAAATTAAGGGAGGAGCATCCCCCACTAGATACGCAAGGGAAAAATGCAGTCACTCTAAAGTGGATGAGGGGCTACCAGAAATAAAATGGTTGATCTTTTGGCCAGTGTGGCCAACATTCTCTGTGCCTTAATTTCTTAAGCAGGGCCTTCTATGTACATTTGCAAGGTGTAAAAGTACAAATGTAATCCAAGCAGAATTCTTACTAAATTACATCATGACAGGTTAAGTGGATATGGAATTAATTGCCAATAGTGTTTTGCTTCCATCTGCTTGACTATATTTACTCATTCCTTTTGCCTGAAGGATTGCTCCCAAGGCTTTTAGGCTGCATATTTGAATTATATACTGTGTTTGTTGAACAGATGCCATATTTTGTGGGTAATGTTCCTTTTCAGAAGATAATTTTTTGTATTTTTCTTCCCTTCAAACTGAAAAAAAAAAAAAACAACACAAAAACAAAAACTGAAAAGAAACAAAAATAAATGGATTAATTGCAACATTAGATTTTTGAGAAACCTATAGCAGCAATCTGCAGCTACTCGAGGTTAACCAGTGAAATAAAACTCCGTCAGGGAAGCAGATGTGTTTCAAAATTGTTAGATTTTGGGATTTTGTGGGTTTTTTGTTGTTGTTGTTGTTTGGTTGGTTTTTAAGAATAGATTTTTTTAAAATTTTTTTTAATTTTTTTTATTTTTTTTTAAATAATCCTGTCAGTAATTTGGATATTAAGTATGACATCAATCTATAAAGAACAATTTGCTTGACTTTCAGTACATGATTAGTCTCACTGTCTATTCGCATGCCAAATGTAATAATTAAGCACTTTGTTAAACATATAGATATGCTGCCAGAAAGTGTCACTGTAATTAGATTGTTACAGCAATGCATATATGAAACTTGGAGCATAATTTCCCTGATTAGCATGAACATTATGAAGGGAATCTTCTTTCAGAGAGTATAATTGTTTTTTATAGGCTGTCTTTAGTAAAAACCAGCTTTTGCATAGAATGAGAGAGTGCCTTTTAGGGTGTTGTTGATGATGGCATAGGCTACTATATTTTTAGGGAAACACTGCACTCTGCAGGTGAAAACTCTTCCCCAATCTTGTAACACCCTGCAAAGGTCTTTGGAAAGAAACATACTCTGTGTGGTGAGCAGTTAATGCTGTTTAACCAAGTAAGTGCATTACCTGCAGCATCCTTATAAAAAGGAAAAAGTCTTCCTTCCTTCCTTCCTCCCTTCCTTCCTCCTTTCCTTCCTTCCTCCTTTCCTTCCTTCCTTCTTTCCTTCCTTCCTCCCTTCCTTCCTTCCTCCCTCCCTTCCTTCCTTCCTTCCTTCCTTCCTTCCTTCCTTCCTTCCTCCATTCCTTCCTTCCTCCCTCCCTTCCTTCCTTCCTTCCTTCCTTCCTTCCTTCCTTCCCCCCTTTCTTCCTCCCTCCCTTCCTCCCTTCCTCTCTTCCTTCCTCCCTTCCTTCCTCCTTTCCTTCCTCCTTTCTCCCTTCCTTCCTCCTTTCCTTCCTTCCTTCCTCCCTTCCTCTCTTACTCCCTTCCTCCCTAC
>JASSUY010012154.1:0-47590 GCA_032466535.1 Forpus xanthops
TGCTGAACCCATGACAAGATCTTAAACTTTCCTCCATTGGATGAGAAATCTCTTTTTCTGACCCTTGAGTTGTAAAGATAGCTATATCCAGTTGTGAGCAAAGCTGGTCACAATGAGAAATTTCCTTAAGATTTTTATTATTGCTTATACTAAATATGATTTTTTCCATTTCAATATGATGATACCATGCAATGACATGGAATTTTGCCTTCAAGTAAGGTGCCTCCTTCAACACTAGGGCATAACATGTTTTGAGATTATGCTTTTCTAACAGTACTCATTTTTGTCTGCATTAAACTTAAGCATGTCACATTCAAAGTTAGTAAAATGGTGGTTAAATTAGGTGTTAAATTCCAAGCATCATGTTAACAAAGTACTTAATACTGTTTGTAAATAGAAGAGCGCAGAGCAGAACATCATAATGTAATTGTATGATTGCCGTGTCCCTGGTTCGCCCATGTGCTAGTATAACTCAGACGATAATAAGGTGATATTTACTTGCATCAGGGGCACAGAAGGGATTATTTCAGTTTCAGCTCGCTGTTGTTGTTCTGAATATTCATTATTTGTATTAGAGAAGCACCAACCGGTTCACACAAAGTCCTTCAGTGTTAATTGATTATGATGAAAAAAAAGATGGTCTGTGTATCTTAGAACATACAATGTGGGAATGAATAAGGAGCATGGATAAAGGAAACAGCCAGTTATTTATGATTGCAGTGATCGGCAGAGGTCACAGAACCACAGTTTTGTAAACATCGTGAATCAAATCTCAGAGAACTTCGGGATTTGATTGTTGTTTTGGCTGAAAACAACATTTCTGTAGCCTTGAGTTATTAAATCACTCCCTGCTTCCTCTGACAGTGCCAGACAAGTAGGAAACATGGGCAGTTATCTCAGCATTTTAGCTGTGGAGCTAAAGGAAAAGTTGTTGAGAGAAGCTCTTAAAAATTTAATTTATACAGGATACAACTACAGCGCTTGTAAAGAAGATTTCATGCAAAATAAGCCTGGTTCATATATGCATTCAGGCAAACTCAGGGTGACCGCTTACTACACTCCACCATGATTAAATGATTAGTGCTGATAATATTTCCTGCAGCTGGAGAGATTTATGCTCTAAACTGGCTATAGTTTCTGCCCTCCTTTAGACCCCTAGAGTGTTCTGCTTAGTCAAAATTGACAGCACTGTTTTAGTCAAGGCTATATTTAAACAAAGAAAAATTCTGCATAGTACCCTCCTCTAGATCTGCAGTTGATCCTGTACTTGAATATTGTGTTAACATTCATTTAGATGGTGTTTTTGGTGGAATTGGCATTTGCTTTTCTTCCTGCTTCTCAGAATTGAGTAGGTGATGGGAGAAACTCTGAAGTGTAGGTTTGTGAGTTCTGCCTGTGACAACTCCTCTACCCTATCCCTGGTACTGTATAACCCCAGAGCTAGTGATTGCCAACCCCTTTATTCTGCTCTGCATCCCATACTTTGTGACATTTTGAGTCATATGGCTCCAAGTTTGGATGCAAATGTTATGGACATAACTCACTTTTGGATGGTAGCAAAAAAGATGGTCATGGGTCTGTTCATGAGATATGCATGACTATTTTCTATCTGTGCTTAACAGAATAGCTCACATTGCACAGAGCAGAACAGCTCAATTCCACCTCAAAGGAAATCTGTGAATTAGTTTTGTAGGAAGAATACCTTTTTTCTTTGTCCTTTCTATGGAGGCAAAAGGAATTAAACATATTGCAAACAACATTCCCTATGAACTCTCACATAATACTTTTCCTTAACATGCTATTCCAGAGATGTAAACCTCAGGAATCGATTTTGAAAAAACTGAACAGTGTTTCAAAAAACTCTGCATTCACTGTTTTGAACTTCTGAAAAATGAGGGGTTAAGGTCATTTGGCATTAAAGACACATTTGGGGACTTGATTTCCCACTGAAATCCTGGTGTATCTGGCCCTGAGTCCTGTATAAGGACTTTACTGTCATTAATTTCAGTAAAAATTATATGCTTTAATGCTTCTGAGATTCTGAGCTTTGCTTTCTATTGATCTTTTTACATATTTTGGGGTGAAAAGGAGCCTCACTTCTATTGTGAGAACAAATGGAACTAAATCACAGAAATTGTGGCATGGTAACTCACCCCAGACTAAGCAAGTGGTAATGTGAGGAGTCTTTGCAAGGTCAGGAGACCAGAGGAGTGGTAGGATCATGGTGGCTAACTGGAGCAGGAGCAGGAACTCTGGATATTTCATAGTGATATAGCATAGTAAGATTGTTATGGGGTACAGGTTTTCTAGCATGCCCTGGGTACTGTACAGCAGATGTTGCAGGCTCTGAGCCCTAAACTGGGGTGTGAAAGGAGGGGGAAACAGAGGAAAAGTCCTGGAGAATGGAAAGGAAGAAACTGAAGTTGTTTCCCTTGCATGTTTACCTATGATTAGAGGTACATGATCAAGGGTGGGGGGCAGTGCTGCTTGACTAGAAAACGAAGCTGCAAAAGCAATACTCCCACTGCTAGAAAACACCAGACCCATTGACTGGGACCAGAGCTCCCATGAACTGCAGAGTTTGGGTTGTGTCCTCCTCCTCTTTAGCAGTGGCTCAGGGGCATCTGGCAGGTCTTTGCTTCATCTGCTTCTGCTGTGTCAACAGATGGAGAACAACTGACCCAGAACAAGCCCTTTTCTTAACTGCTAACATAAAGTATTTTTACCTTTCACAGTGTATGCAGTTTTATTGCTTTCTTGTTAGAGTATGCTTCTAGAGGAGGAATTTGAACAGCATTTTTAGCATGGGAAGTTATGTTTTATAACAGCAGTCTCTTAAAACAGGCATTTAAAGCAGGGGTTTGAAAGTGATTTTTGAGGAAAGGAGAAAGAACTGTTATGATGGGATAATTTAATGGTTACCCTTCCTCATTAGTTGACAGGTGCTGATTTACCTTTCTCTGATGCACTTACTTGTGTAACACTGATTATATCTTGGGAGAGAGCTGGGTTTCTGGATTTATTCACTATAGTCTCAGGAAATTGCTGCCTTGCTGGGTTTGTTCTGATTTGATGAAAAAGCAGGAGTTACTGAAGAAATGCAGTGGTTTGGGAGCTATTTAATAAATGGGTTTACCAAAAAGGAGAGAGTTTTTTTGTACAGAACTTTTTATAGCAATGGGTTAGTTGAAATTACCTCCTGAACAGAAAAACTGCTCAGAGCATTTTTCAAAATTACAAATATATTAATTCAATATTTTTAAAGTTGAGAAAGCTCTGTCTTATGTTCCAAAATAATTTGGTTTGAAACTGTGGGTTATTGATAGCATATAAAACCGACTATGAATCACACCTTCAAAATTACCCAGGAAAATGCTTTGTGCCTTGCATCAGCCCCTGTCATTTTGGTTAATCTTTCTGTTTGGATTTAAGGGAGTTTGTAATAGTTTTTAGGTTTTGCCTATTCCTCACAGTTTGGAATAAGATTTATTTTTAACAAGTTTCAAAGCTCCTCTCATTAAATAGCCCAATTCCCACTGGTCCTATTAGAATGAAACAGCACCGAAAAGAAACCAACAAAATAGTCTGATTGCTTGTCTGTAAATTTACAGCCTTGGGAGATGGTTTAGAGAGAGAAAAGGACATGGAGAAGGGGAAGGATAGTGAAAATGAACATATGTGTACTCATGATCTATCGTGGTATAAGATAAATTAAACTACATGGGAGCTTTGCTTTGTAGCAGATTAAAGAAACAGGGAAAGGGTCTGAAAACCAGAACTGTAGCTCACAGGACTGCTGAATTTGCAGAATAATCTGGGGTTTTATTATCCCAGGATCCAAAAAGCCAGTTCTGCTTATGCTTTGTTCTGAAGGAACCTGCTTGCTGGAACTGGGGCCATGTGCTGGGAGCTCCCCAGGCAGGGACTGTTGCTTTGTTTAATACATTGATCCTTTCTGGTTCTGGTGCCCTGCTGAAACAAAGTAATTGGAAAACAGACTCAAGAGTCATCAAATGTGAAAGATACGTACCCAGAAAAGCCAGTTGGAGCTGTCAGTCCGACTCCAGCCCAAAGCCTGAAGTGGATAGAACAACTCCCAGTGACTGTAATGCTCATGCTATGAGCCAAAATACATTAGTGTTTCCTTTAGGCTTCTTCTTGTATATATTCCCGCGTACCATGACTTCTAGTAATTATTTGGCTGTACTGCACAGTGTATCTTACTCCAAGGTTACTTGGGGTTTTTAGGTGCTTGGGAGTGCTTTTCCTGACATTAACCTTGTTGGTGCTACGGTACTGACACTGCAAAATGAGTTTCTTTTGTGTTTTCAGAGAACTCTGCGCATGCATTTTTACATCAAACCTTTAATACGCTGTCATGGGCAACTCCGTCCCCAGTTCAGCAAAGCAAAGCACCTGAGTGCTGCACAAATCCTGCTGACTTCTCAGGCCGAAGACTGTTGAAAAGGTTTCCTCAGCCTTCAACCGCTGTGGGAAACCTGCTGAGGGAGGAAGAGCGGGGAAACTGCAAGCCCAGGAGTTAAAGATGCCCTTGTAATTCTGCAGCATTACCTTTGCCCGGTAGATGGCACCTGAAACCCGCGCACTGTGGGCTGCGCTGCGCCGCCTTTTAATGTGCCTCGATTTTCCTCGCTGAAGTGGTTTTTAGTTAACACATGCCCTATGTTTTCGTTAGTACCGGCCAAATGAGGTTACTTTGACCTTGATTAATAAAATGCATAATCATTTCGGAAATATTTGGAGCCGGAGCCCTGCCAGTTGCTTTTCTCCCCCCTCTCCGAGTTGTGCAGTAATCAATACAACAGAATTTAAATTGCAAATTACTCAAAATGCATTGCATTGCACATCTCCCTCTTAGCGTCCCTTCCTGCCTCCCCCTTCATAATTCAGACCATCCTGGACATGATTTGCAGCTGTCAGCGAGGGGATGAGGAAACAATAATCCAAACTCACCCTTGTTGCCTTTCAAGGAGAGTAAGTAATGCAAATGTACAGGAAATCCCTGCTGCCACCTCCGGCGGCATTAATCAGCCGCCTGCCAGGAGCAGGGCCCCTGCTTTGGCACAGCCCCGGGCCAACCAGAGCCTTTCAGCTCCTCGTTTAAAACCGTTTCTGAGCTGCCGCCAGCGCTGGGCCGAGCAGCGGCGGCCGCTTCCCGGTGCAGGGCCGAGCTCTGCCGGCAAGGGGCGCTGCTGCACCGCGCTCCTCGGCTCGACGGATCGCGTCCCCTCATCCCTCTATCCCAGCGTCTTCCCGGACCCGCATCCCCCCAAACCCACATCGTTGCATACTTCCAGCCTCTCATACCCACATCCCTGTATTCCCACATCCCCCATACTCATCACTGCTGCCCCACAACACCCCAACGGTGCATCCCCACTGCTCCACTACCCCTCGTCCCTACTGCCCTGCATCTCTTCATCACTGCTGCTCCACATTCCCACATCCCCTCGTCCCTGCTGCCCTGTATCTCCGCATCCCCACTGCCCCACATCCCTGCATCCCCAATGCCCCACATCTGCACCCACGCATCTCTCTATCCCCACTACCCCACTGTCTCTCATCCTCATATCCCCACATCCCCGCAGCCCTAGTGCGTTACAGCCCCGTGGTCCTGCAGCATCATTGTCCTGATATCCCTCTTCCCTGTATCCCTGCTGCCCCAAAGCCTCACTGCCCTGGTGCCCTGCAGTCCCATGACCCTATCTCCTGGCTGCCCCAATGCCCCTCTATTCCACAAGCGCACTTCCTGCAGGAAACAGGCACATCCTGGAAGCAGGTTAACTGTATTCCTGTTTTGCATGTTGAATCTGTCATGTTCTTCTATAAAAATCAAATATCCTCCTGGCTTAATGTTGAAATATGTACTTTAAAGGTGCATCTAAACCCAAGATTTGCTGTTGCTGCTGCAGGAGATGTTTTCTGCAGTACATCTGTGGCTGTGTCATCTCTGTGTTTCTGTTTGTTGCATGTATTTAATGATAATTAACTGATCAGTGGAGCACTTGAATGCATTTTTAACTCCAAGTGTACAAGCAGCCCGGCTGCAGTCAGCAGTTTCAATTTAAGCACTTCAGGTTAATCATGTACTTAAATGCTTGACTATGACTTCAGTCACTACATTACAATGCTTGCAGAGGAATTGCAAAAAGTATAATGATTAAATTTGAGTTAGGGGAGTTCAGGCTGAGATCAACCTGTGCCTCTGGAACAGGATAACACCAAGAGGGTCCCACTGGGCGCAGGGTCCTGGATTAGGGGATCCAAACACTAGATCAGTGTTGATCTCAGTAGTCTGTCTGAAGATTAATGTCACTGCCCTGCTGAAGGGGCTGTCACAGCATGTTGTAAATCCACTCTTATGTCATATGTAGACGCTAAAGAAGCTGCAAAATGCTTTAACAGAGCCTCGATATACACAAATGGCTAACTTTCACCGTGGGATTCCCTGCTTACACGCATTCCTCCCGCAGCTTCAAACACATTCAGACTTTGTGTGAGCTGATCTGAGTATAAGTCAGCTGACATTGATTTGAAAGGATAATCTCTACAGAAGTATTGACCTCTGCATACAAAAGAACTAAAAAGAACAGCAGGTAACTTGCTGTGTGAAACCAGCTCCTAGGGCATTCACAGGCTTTGTATGGCCTAAACCAGACTCCTGCCATGTGCTGAGCCCGCTCTGAACATGTGGCCACCACCTACATGAATGTTGTATCATCAGTTCTGCAAAGTAGTAGCCTGAATTACAGTGTTCATATGCTCAAATCTTAATGAGATGTCAGCCAAACCTAGGAGAAGGTGGAAAGGAAACAAGGTATTGATAAGGCAGCACAATATGCAGGGGAAGAATAAGTTTTACATAGTGTATTAAACAGCATAGCAATGAACACATTGTGGAGGCAGGTGGCTGGGAAAGAGCAAGAAGAACCTGCTTCACCCTGATTTATGAAGGTCCTCAAGTAGGCAGTTGGAGCAGTGAGTCACAGTAGGCTAAAACTCCTCCTCAGCCACCTCAAGGTATTATTGGACCTCAGCAGTTTCAATAACATCAGAAAAATGTTTTCATTATGTTTGTAAGATAATGTCTATCTCAATCTGACTCAATCCAGTCAAGTGGCTGATCTGTGAAATGAAGGCTAAATCAAATGGAATTAACCTATTATTTGGCTCAGTATTGGAGCAAATTCTGTTTAATACCTTCATCGATTATCTGGATGAGGGGATCGAGTGCTCCCTCAGTAAGTTTGCAGATGACACCAAGTTGGCTGGGAGTGTTGATCTGCTGGAGGATAAGGAAGGCTCTGCAGAGGGATCTGGATAGGCTGAATTGATGGGCTGTGGCCAGTGGCATGAGATTCAACAAGGCAAACTGCTAGCTCGTGCCCTTGGGTCACAACAACCACATGCAATGCTACAGCCTTGGAGAAGAGTGCCTGGAAAGCTGCCTGGTGGAAAAGGACCTGGGGATGCTGAATGTGAGCAGCTTGTGCTCAGGCAGCAAAGAAGTCCAACGGCATCCTGGCTTGTATCAGCAATAGTGTGGTCAGCAGGGCCAGGGCAGTGATTATCCCCTGTACTGGGCACTGGTGAGGCTGCACCACAAATCCTGTGCTCTGTTCTGGGCCCCTCACTGCAAGAGAGACATTGAGGTGCTGGAGTGGGTGCAGAGAAGGGCAACCAGGCTGGAGAAGGGCCTGGAACACAAGTGTGATGAGGAGCAGCTGAGGGAACTGGGGGTGCTTAGTCTGCAGAAAAACGAGCCCAAGGGAGACCTTATTGCTCCCTACAGTTATCTGACAGGAAGATGTAGTGAGGTGGAGTCAATGTCTTCTCGCAAGTAGCAAGAGATAGGACAAGAGGAAATGACCTCAAGTTGTACGAGGGGAGGGTTAGATTAGATATTAGGAAAATTCATTCCCCAGAAGGGTTGTCAGGCATTGGAACAGACTGCCCAGGGCAGTGGTGGAGTCACTGTCACTGGAGGTATTTAAAAGATATAGTGTTTATGGCACTTAGAGACATGGTTTTGTGGTGGACTTGGCAATGTTAGGTTTGTGGTCGGACTCAATGATGTTAAAAATCTCTTCCAACCTAAGTGATTCTATGATTCCATGATTCCATTGAATGCTCTAGAATTTAGTCAAAAGCAGGCACTAGGTAAACATTTGTTATAAGGAAAGCAAGTGCCTGAAAAACATAGGGTTAAAATACTTTTAACTTAACTTAGGTCTAAGATAGAGAACCATGTGTTGTAAGTCTGTGGTGTGAGAAGAGAATTTAGTAGTCTTATTAACAAGAGTGACTTATTTCTTTTCATCCTTCTAACAAGTGACTTATTTCTTACCATCCTTTTAATTATCAGTTAGTTTGGAGCCAGTGACTCCCGAACATCTGCTAGCTTAGGATACTCCTTGTCTGCCCATCCTGTTCTGCTTGCAGTAAATTTTGTATGAAGGTCACACTGCTCTAAATCTTTGCCAGCTCTCAGAAACTTGCAGATACGGCTCGGTTCAGCTAATTGTGATTACTGGGGCATCCAACTGAGCCAAAGGTGAGAAGTGCACCCTGAGGAAGACTGCTTACTTCATCTTGAAGACCCCTGCACACGACCATCGGAGGGCAGTGTGCAAGCACCAAAAGGGAGGGCACTTATGATAATAAGTACCTAAACTAATTGTAATATCCCCGATGCTCTCCCGGGAACCTACTGAATATGCATGTTTGTGTGTAATAAATATCTGCTTGCTTAACCCCTCGGGGTGCAAGTTAGGAGGAGCGATCCCTCTTGCACCTGGTGCTGTAATAAATGTACCTGCTTTATAACTCTCCTTGAGTTGTAGAATCTGATTCTGTGCTTCACATCAGTAAACTTGTTTTGCTGTTGGAATGCAATTTATAGCAAATTGTTTTCTATTGTGTTAAAGTGAGCTCAAAAGGTAAATTAGAAACAGACTCAAAATATTTTGCTTTGTAGATAATCACTCAAAGCCACAAAAATGCTCAATAGCTTTAATGAATATAGTTTTAGCAAAGTTATTGAGTACAGTCTTCTGATTCAAATAGGTTGCTCAGATCTATCCAGAAACCTCATTTTCTTCTGCATCTACTTCTATTTTTGATCTAATATTTTGTTTAGAAAGTATCATCAGTTTGTTTTCTCTCACACAGCTGAAAACCCAAGGCAGAATCCTGCAGGAGTTCATTTCAGTGATGTGTAAAGTTGCCAGAGCTGGTTTAGTTTCCTTAATTTCAGAGCAGTACAAAATGTGAATTGGTCAGAATACTCTGGAGAGTTTCTTTTGGGGTTCTCATGGAACCTGTGATGTCCCACACTTGTGGTTCCCTCCTGTTTGCAATGCACGTGCAGCACAGTGCTGCAGCATGGCTCCCTGAATGGTATTTTTTTAACCTGACTCCAAGCACCTACCCTGCAGAGATCGTTTCTTCCTGAGCTGGTTTGTCCAGGCTCCTTTTCTACTCAACGGAAACAAGAAAAAGGCATTTTTAAGGCATGAGTCACCTTACTGAAATGTACACAGCTAAATGAGGTAGAATGCTTTTGAATTAACAGTCAATGGGGAATGTTCCAGGTTGAAGGTGCTGAGAATCAGAGAAAGTAGGATTTCAACATTCTAGTTTTATTTCTTTCTGCAAAATGCATGCTTTTGACAACCTCTTCCTTACAGCTGTTGTGAAAACATAACTCATTAATAGCCCTCAGGTTTGGATAGGGGGGTCACACTGGCTAGGTAATTACAAGAATATCTAGGTAGGAAAAACAGGATGAATCACAAGTCTGCGCATCAAAAATAAGGTTCATTAATCTCAGAATGGAAATTAGATTAATGTGCTCAGTGAACTGACAGTCTGATTTTATCAATGCCATTGATGCTGTTCTTTCCTTGAGGACAGGTAGAAATCCTAGAGAGCCCATCTTCCCAGGCCATGGGCAGAGAAAAAGCTGCTCTGAGATCCTCAGATTCTCCATCATGCACACTGTGCTGCCAGGCTGTTTGCAAGTCATCATGCCCGTGCTATATTAGACATAAGAAAACTTCTCTCACATCACTGAGGTATAAGATGAAACACAGCCTTTTGGGAAAGAGACATGACTGAAAGTGTCATGAGATCTGTGAACTCTTCCCACCTCTCCCTCAAGTCTCCTCAGCTTACATTTTCAGATGTAAATGGCTAAATAGCTAAAGCCGTAGGCAGAGAGCACAGACAAATGACTATGTTTTTTTAGGACTGCTGAGTCGCCAAAGCTGAGTTTGAAAATTAAGCCGGTAACTCATTAATGTTTGGAACTTGTTACGAAAGCCAAAAGAAGGGACTGTGCAAGTACCAAAAATAATTATACTCTAACTATCACAGTGTCAGAAAAAGAACATTCTGAAAGATCTGTGGCCTATTTGTTATTTTTAAGAACAGAAAGGGGTCAGTAATCAAAAAATGCCTCCAAAATCTCCTTGAAGTGTTATAAAGCCACAAAAAGACAGCTCAGCTAAACGTGGAGTGGTTCATCCAATAGGATATGCAAAGACAGGCTTCCAGCAGGCTCAGGTTTATCACATCCCCAGCTAACTCATCCACTGAGAATCTTGCTTTTCTGGCCCACCTGGTAGACCTGCTGTATGAGGACCACAAAACATCCCAGATCACATCTCAGTTGTTCTTAATGTGCATTTTGGCCAACACAGGGACAGTGCTAATTGGTTAAGTATGTTCTAGTGTCTGGCCACAAGCTGCTAGACACAACATTGCGCAGTGCTGCCTTAATGCTGTTTGTTGCAATCAGTTAATTTGTCTGGATTATGAACTCTTCTGCCATCAGGAAGAGAAAAGCACTTTCAGGCTATTTCAATCCGTCTGCTCTGCCTTCCCCTGTCAAAAGTCTAATTTGCAATTAGGAATTTCAGCAGCACTTTCATGTGCTCAGAAAGCAGCAGAGCAAAGCTTCCAGGGAGATTTATTTCCCATAGAAATGGAGGTATCAGCAATTCCCAAGGAGATGGTTTTTATCAGAAGTTAGTAAATTGTTAACGTTGTTGCGTTTATGGAGCTATAAATGTGCACTGAGCAGAGTTATCTCACATGGCTGGTTCCTTTCTCAGGCTGAGCCTAGCAACGAGGCAGGGGATGGCTGCACTGCCATGGGATCAGGGAAAAGCTCTCTGCTGGGAAGCCCAAAGCTCAGGGTAGTCCTGTCCTCTATGATGATGCCCTAATAATGTTCTGGTTAGTGTAAAATAGCGACTGAATGTGTCAAACCCTTCTTGCTTCCAATGGGAGCTGCTGCCAGAGCTCTCTGCTCTTGTAGCTGTGCCTTTGCTTCTTAAGTTATGATCCTTGTAGCTGAGCTTCCTGATTTACAAAGACCCTAATTATAAGATTTATAAATGGTGAATTACCTCCTGGAAAAGTGTTAATTTTCTACAGTTCCCATTTATTTCTTCTGAAGCCAGCAATCCTTTGTTTATTAGTTCTGTTGTTATTATTGGTACAATGCAAATGCCTTCCAAATGAGCTATCTGTACTTCTAACAGTGTTGTTTTATAATTAAATCCTGGGGCCATGCTTTCTAAGGGGTTTCAATCCAATGAGTAATTACTTCTTGAAATAATCTGTAAATAAAGAAGACAGGGATATTGCATGAACACAGAAAGTGGCAATCTTATTCTTACAGGTAAAAGTCCTTGTTACTGTCCCTCTCTGAATCAGTTGCTTTCCTAGTCAGTGGAGGGAAACAAAGTATTCTGGGATGCAATTGCTGTCAGCCTAAAGCAGACATCTACTGGACAATTCATGCCCTAAAAGTACCTATTTTACTGTAGTGACTATGATGGGAGCCCAGAGTGACTAGATCAAATGTAGATGTCTATACTGTAAATATCTAAGTGAAATGAATCTTAGTGTAAATATATTTTTTTGGGAAAAGCTCACATCTTTCTTCCCAGGTTACAGGACAGCTATAGAGAAGTCCAGTGTTAAGCCCCAAATCCTATTCACTGGAAAATGAACGTATTTTCCCCTTTTCTCTGGTGTTACACCATTCTTTCAGCATCCCTCTGGGTCATGGGACTGAGAGCAGAGGGACTGGAGGGGGTGTCAGTGGCCACCAGTGTCTTTAGTTCTCAGCAGAGGTTTGAAGGCTGCAGGTCCCTTCCTTTTCTGCTTTGGTGTCAGTTTGGGTTTATGTTTGTCTGCTTTCTTAGTGCAGCCTCCATTATATAGTTCTCAGTAATTCAGTTGTGTGGTCTCTTTGTTATATCTAAACTGCTTTAGACAGATGCCTGCCTGCAGTGACCACTGCCTGACCACTGGGATTTGTGTTTACAGTCTGGGACCTCCAGTACCATCCTGTGTTTGCATTCTTGCAGACCATATTTTATTCTATTTAATTTACACAGAAAATCTACTTGTTACCACAGTGAACTAGAACTAACCCAAAGCAAACCTGACTGCTCCACATTTGCCAGTTAAATAAAACAAACTCATTGTCAACTTAGGCCAGGACAAGCCCAAACAAACCCTGACACTCTTTGCTTTCAGGTCAGTAAAAAACATGTGCCCTTTTACTACAAATAGCATAAAAATCATATTTACTGGACTGCACCAAACCCCATCCAGAAGCTGTTCGGCTGTGTTTGCACAGTGCTGTGCCTCATCTGTTCTGCTCCAGAAGAGTAGCTGTATTGACACTGCTGTGCTAATACAGCTATACAACTGCTGAGCAACGTTTAACTTGTGCATGTCCAACTCAGCACTTGGACAGAAAGAGCTTCCATCTGTCTTCATCCATCTTTAGAGGCAGGTCTATAGTCTCACTTGAGAAAATGCAAGTAAGCGAGAGGTCAAAGATTCTTGAAGTGTTTTTGTAGTGTTTAGGAAGGCCATCTGGGTAATTCTAAATGCCTGGATATTTGAAAAGAGTAGAACGTTCATTATCCTGAGGACTGGCCACGCTGAAACTGGTTTCAGTCATGCACTGGGTAACTGAAGAACCACACATCACTAGTCCCTTAAAAAATTTCAACTCAAATATTATTTGCAGTCATTAGCAATATATCAAGGAACCATTAAAAAAAATTAGGTGCCTGGCATAATATTGAGTAATTACAATTCCCAGTGTCCTGGCACAGTATTTTTTAAATGCAGTTTTAAGATTGCTCGACTGACAAATTATAATCTTTCTAATTGTGTAAATGACTCCCCACCACCAATCAGAACAGAATACATACTCTATTAAGCTGGTAATTACCATATATTTGAGTATTTCGCAGTCCAGTTAGTCTTCTGATAGAGTTCCCTGAATGATCTCCCCCTCAGATTTTTCCTGTCTAGCAGATTGTTTAAGAAATGTTTTAATACCAGAGCAGGTGATAAAATATTTCTGGTAATCCTTTAAAGTGAATTATAAGCTTCTGGAAACCAAGGCTGACTTTCATTTAAGGGACAAATTATGGCCAAATTCAGCAGTCATGGAAAAGTAGCAGCCACCTGACAGTACACAGACAGGGACACATACTAAAGGGGAGATTTAGGTTAGGCCTAAGGAAGAAAGTCTTTACTGTGAGGGTGCTGAGGCTCTGGCACAGGTTGCCCAGAGAAGCTGTGGCTGCTCCATCCCTGGCAGTGTTCAAGGCCAGGTTGGATGGGGCTTGGAGCAACCTGCTCTAGTGGAACATATCCCTGTCTGTGGTAGGGGATGGAACTCTATGAGCTTTAATGTCTCTTCCAACCCAAACCATTCCATGATTCTATGATTCTGTGACCGGTAGTTTCACACTAATTTGCATATGCAGGATTCAGTTGACTACATACATGTAATATAGATGGCTACATTTCAGTTGGTCACGGAGATTCTCTTTCAGGTCAATGTAAAGAAAGTTTAGAGTCATCATGTTGTGAAATGGCCTTCTGAAATGAACCAGATATATCACGATCCACATATTCCTTTTTTCTTTTCACTATTATGGGAGGCTCTGATGGCTAACTTAGATGTAGATGCCTACTTTATTGACGTCTGATTTACATGAGATAAATCCTACATACATTCTAAAGGCACTGCCTCATAGCTAGTTCCCAGTGATGATTATGCAGCCCCACAAAGTGCTGAACGTATAAGGCACTGAAGCTGTGGTGTACAGCTTCACTTGAAAAGACACTTGAAAAGACTAAATCAAATAAGAGCACCACAGACATATGATACAAATACAGAACGGATGCAAGCTCATCCTGGCAATTCAAATGTAATGCTTTTTCCATTTGAAGAGATGACTTTGTGCCAGTGGACTCAATTCCAGAGCAGAAACGCTCTCATATCATTCTTATAGTAGAGCGGGTATTAACTGTCTTTTGCAAGTGGCATGGAGGTGATGTAAATACCATATCATTTTTTCCTAACGTGACAGAAATACAGTATTGGACTCTTGCCTGGCCCAGATCAAATTTTTACTATTCAGTAATGCATGTATCAGGTATTGATGAAGATGGAAGCAAGGGTGTGCTGTAGGGCCTTTCATTCCTGAGCAATGACATAGTGTCATCTGGCTTGTCTCCTGACTGATCTGTGCTGGTAGACCTCAGTTTGAAAGGTGAATAAGCCTTATCAAACACAGATATATTTTTGTTCATTGATCACAGCTACCTGCTTTACTCTCCCATTTGTGCTATCTGACATGTCTTTCACCAAAAGGAGAGTTCTTTTTGCATGATACTTGATGAATGGGGCTAACACGTGCTGGCATCTTCCAGTGTCAATGCTGGTTTCATAACAAGCTTCATGCTCTGTGGTGGCTGCTAGTTTGAAAGCTTTATTGTCCTGATAAATGTTTCCAGCTCATGTTAAATAGACTGTGAGCTTGATTCAGATGGCTTGTTGGACACAACTTTGAGGTCAAATGCTGCTGACACTGGAGCCAGTAATGTGCATAAACTACAGCATCTGGGATCAAACCCATAATTCTCTTGTTAATCAAACCAGGCCTGTGTTGGTTGGTGGTGGTTTTGCAGCATGAATCTCACTTGATACACGCACTAACCAAAAGAGAACTACTTGTGTCTAATAACTTGAGATAATTGATGCAGAGAAGACAAGCCATCAGAAAACATTCTCCCTTCCTCCTTTCCTCTTGCATTCACAAAGGTACCTGTGTCAACAGTGGAGCTGAAGGAGCTCCTTATGAATGGATGGTGCCATTTCTCATTAGTGCTGATTTCCCAGTTATATGCATTTTTAAATCAACTGGAAGATTTATCCAGACAAAATAATAAGACAGCAGACTTAAAAAAAATAAATAAAGGAGAATATAAAATTGGTGAGGAGACCCAATGTTGTTTGCTGTCAGATATAATTTGTTTTGCCAGAAGGGGAGGTGTCAAACAGAGCTTTGGTAAGGACAGCGGAAATATTTGCAGTCAATCGTCAGAGTAGGAATTCTTAGCAAGTTCACTTTGATTGTGATTGTACATTTCCTCCAGTACTCTAAAAAGAATGCTTAGATAATAAATGGTGGAGAAAAAACAATATATTAAATCAAATAGCAGAGAACTTTTGCAAAGTACAATTCTTATTCACAATTTTGTGTTTGCACTACAGGAAGCGATTTGGATAGTGCATCCCTTCCCATGTGGGAAAAGCAGCTTTCCAGTGTGTGATGACTGAGCCTACTCAGAACAGCTCGTGTTTTAAGTATGAAAAGCTTACTAAACTGATTTAGTCAGGGAGAGGGGCTGTGTGTCAGATTCCTAGGGAAGATGAAGCAGTTGCCCAAACTGCACTTTCCTTTGGAAGCACTGCAAAATCTGCAGCCTTTTTTAAAAGACTTTCTACTGCAGCTTAAATGTTGCTTTTAACTCTGCACTGTCCTCCTGTGTGCCAGCTTTTCCAAGGACCATCAGCCTTCCGAATACTAATCCTGAACCTTGAAAAAATCAACAAATCAGTCAACCAAGATACTTGTGTCTCAAGCAAGTAGAAGTAGAAGTTCTATAGGGACCATGGCACTTTTGCTGTTACTAATGCTATATGGAAGGTGTTTCAAATATTGCAGTATACAGTGACAAAAATTAATTCACTGAATGTTTGAAGCTGTATCTTTCGACTCTGTTTTAGACAGTCACAGTCTATTTGGGGATAACAAGAGCAGACAAGGCAGTCACGGAAATAATTCAATTGATTTTTCTTTTCTTAGTTAAGAAAACTTAACTAAACTGATCCTCCATTACTTTTGGAACCTGTAGTATTACAGATGAGGTCTATTAACCATGCTTGGATTTGGTTACCTGTTATTTTGTGACACTTTTTAGAAAAACTGCCAGTCAGTCACAGGCACAATTTTTGTTTCTTCCTCAAAATTACTCAAGATATCTAAGCTGATTCATTCAATGCAGATAACTGATGTCAGTGAATGGTATGTACAAATAAGATCTTTAATTATGAAGACAGAGTGAAAGGTCAGTTCTGATGCCTGTTCACCTTATTTTTGTTGCACATTAATATAGGGTTTACTCTATAATATGATTTTTAGTGCTTGCTTTCGCAAAAAGGAGCCTCTGGAGGTCATCTGGTCTAAACCTCTTGCTCAAGCAGGACCATATAAAGATGGTTGCCCAGGACCATGTCCAGATGTTGTCATCATTGCCTCTGGTCCTGGCACTGGGCTACACTGAAAATAACCTGGATCCATCCTCTTTGAAGCCTCCCTTCAGATAATTATAGCCATTGATGAGGTTCCCCTGGACCTTTTCTTCTCCACACTAATGAGTCCCAGTTCTATCAGCCTTTCCTCATAGAGGGAATGCTCTAGTGCCTTCATCATCTTCATGGCCCTTGGTTAGACTGTCTCCAGTATGTCCGTATACCTTTTGTACAGGAACATGTACTTTTTTGCAGCAAGGGCCTTTTGCTGGCTTGTATTCCCCTTGCTGTTCATCAGGACCCCCAGATCCTTTTCTGACAAGCTGCTTTTCAGCTGGATGGCCTCCAGAATATACTGGTCCCTGGGTTTGTTTCTCCTCAAGTGCAGGACTCTGCACTTCTCTGTGTTGAACTATAAATGTCTTCTTCAAACTACTTAAGCAGTAAGGCTCCCATCATTTCACTTGTGGAAACAACTGCAGAATTTAATAGATCTCACTGTTTAAAAGTCTTTTCTTACTATTTCAGCAGAGCATAAGTTTCACAGTTGACACTATTGGCAACAGTTTCAGGATGGCATGGAAAGATGAGATAAAATAGGAACAGTGAGAAGAGAAAATTGTTTCCTAATTTTGTCCTAGGCAGTCTTTGTGTTTGCTTCCCCTCTAAGCAGAAGGGGATTAACCTATGCTCATTTCTTTTTCAGATACAGCAAAGGTAATTTGTGAAATGTACCTCTAATGGTTCTCCATTTGCTTACCATCAGACATACTGTTTCCAGCTAAATATTTGACCTGCGACGTAAGGAACCGAATTGAGTTGTCTTGTACTTAATATAATAACCTTTATCAGGGTAACCAGAAAAGAATCTTCCCTACCAGCAAAGGCAGGATGGCAGAGTCCTGTGTTACAAACACAACTGGTTCTATTTATGTCTTGCAATCTTGAAACAGCAAGGCTACACTTTAAATAGCATGCATGCAGAGAAAATTGTGCTTTATACACCTTTTTCAAGTGGTGGCACAGATATTTTGTTCTAACTCCTGCATGTGAATAACCTCACTGAAATCAATTACATTAGTGGCATGCTTCAAATTAATCTTGTTTGTAGGTGCTTCTTAGATGGAGCTGACACCTTGCATATCAAGCTCTCCAAGCAAATCTTCCTTTTTTGAAGGGACTGTATTACTATTGACTACAGTTGAAAAGGAGGTGAAAGAATTATTTGTACTTTGATATGCAGTGATGAAGTAACTGAGTCTTCAGTGAATAAGCCCCTTAAAGATTTGAACTACTCAAATTGTGGTGGGGGCTTGATGAGAAAAAAAGGCATTGCTTCTGTTTCAGGGACCACTCAGAAAGCTCATAAACAAGCTGCAATATATACTATCCATGACACATCTCCCCTCCAGTAGAAACACAGGACAAATCCTCTCCAATAGCGGCACAGCATTTGGCCTTTAAACATTATTCTTGGGTCAATTGTCCTACTGCAGCACTTCTGTCTTTCCCTCAGACACCAAATGAAACTGCCTTTCTTTGTCTTGCCCTTCATACTCTGCAAACACGGATTAAAAGTCTGATAAAAAATAACAATTATCATTTGTCCCTCTGAGCTTAATAAACTGTAGTCATCAGCAGTATCACCTTAAACCTTCTCAGAGGTCAGGTACTAAAATTAAGTCTTAGTGTTTTGGGGAGGCTCATCAATAATCAACAACAACCTTCTTAGTTCTTGAGTTACTCCATCCCTAGCTAGTCATTAATCTACTTTGATCCTTCCTCTGAGTTGTCCTAAAATGTGTTGGTTTAACACCCCCCCCCCATTTCTGAAGGGGAGAAATGTTCCATTATTTTTTTGACTGAGTGTAGTTACTTTTATAGTTATTTCATATGATCTGAATTTTGTTAATTTTTACCTTCTATATTTCTTATTCAGAAAAAATCTTCAGTGTTAGCTGTCTGTTTTAGTGGGAATTTTTATCTAGATGTCATAGAAGGAAAATAAGTGTAGAAGACACTTCAAATGTAAAATAAACATTCATTTAATTTCTACTCAGTCTCAGTAGGAACACATTTATATTCTATGGTTTCTAAATTCAAATTACTCTAATATCTAGATCTGGATCGCTGCTTTCAGGGGGAAATGATAAACAGCATTGTCCCTTTCATTTTGATAGCAATACTTGAGAACAGTCCATTCAGCAACAGAACAGAAGATTTATATTAAAGTGGAAAGCCATATTAATCTTGCCTGGGTTGCATCAATGTATAAAACTTACTTGAAATAGAAGTTAGGAACAGTAACCTATGAAAAAGGGTGATTAGACTTTAGCCCGGAGAAGAAATGATAACATGGTGATAGAAAAGGAGCTGTCTGTAACATGGAACTATTTTTCCTTCTGCATTTAAACTGAAAACTCAGTACCTACAATAAATGACTAAAAGGATGAGCTTATCTGATATTGCACATGTATAGTGCTTCATGGAGTAGACAGACTGCATGGGAGAAGATGCACTGCAGTGTGTAAAAAGTCTTTGTCTGATATAAAGTGCTTTTGATCTTAGTATTTTACCTTCTGTGAATTTTTGTATAGTGTGACTTTAATATATTATATATGGCATAGAATAGTGTTTTCTACTGATAGTGATGGAGAAATGAATACCTAATGCAGCGTGATAAATGAGGTGAAGATATTTTAATATACACAGCTATTTGTGGACTTTGTGTTTTAAGGTATGCCTAAGTGCAGAACAGCAAATACAAAAATCGTAGCAGGCAGCTAGATTTTCTTTATTTTAACTCACTGTTTCATAGTGATGAATACAGATAGCAAGGTTATGATTGTTTTCCTTAGAGGCTCCAAAGTTCAGTTAACGTTTTTATGGACACTCAACCAGGACTTGTGAGATTTGGATTAAACTTCCACTTGTGCTGCAGCCAGGCAGTAGACTGCATAGAGGTGACACAATCTCTTATTTTTCCATCTATAAAACAGATGAAATAACAGACAGCAGTAGCTGATCAGCCCTAAGTGAGTCTGCCGTGTATCCAGATATGAATCAGATGACCTCTTGAGGTCTAACCTTTCCTATTCCCTTTTCCCTGCCTCTTCCATTTAAAGTGTAGTGCATATGATCACCCCTATCAGCTGGTGTCTCTTTTCCTGTCTATATGCAATTCCAACACAGTAGCATCCCGTGCTGGCAAGGGGCTCCCAACAGTAGTGCAGTTCAAGTAACAGTAAAAAAGTACAGCCCTGGTATGAGGTGGTTATTGCCACTCACGAGCAATACAGCAGATTTGTACAAACTATTTTTTATCTCCCAGGAAGAAGTTTTCACTGAGACAAAGGCAGAGGATTATCAGTTCACGAATGAACGACTATGGAGGGTTTGCAGATAAAAAAGCAGAGATTGCAAAAGGCTTTCCAGGAATCAGCTCATTTCTTTTGTTAAGTCGCTCTAAAGGACATTGTGTTCCTTGCCATTGTGCCTCAAAATATATATGTCTCCAGCTCCAGAGAAATTTGTTTTTCAACATGGTGAAGTATGGTGATGGTTTTAGAACTGTTATGAATCTTGGGTAGGAAACATGGGAACTGTTCTGATATATGGCAGATGTAGTGCAACTACTGTGATGAAAACCACCCAAGGAGCTAATATTTTTCCTTTCTCCTCTGCTGCGTTCAGAAAACCCTTCAGTGTGTATCATCAGTCTGGGGCTGCAGAGCTCCAAAGCTGCGTGTCAGAAGATTCAGAAAACATCACTAGTTTCAGCTCATCCCTCATGTAACTCCATGGATTTGGGTGAGATTATACCACAAGTAAGCTGAGCCCAGTGATCTTCACTGAGCCTGCTTGACTTGCTGAAATACAGCATGAGGATTTAAATGCTAAACTGACAGGAGGCACCGAAGAGTTTTATAAGTAGAGTCAAGGTACTTAGGAAATGGGGAAGGGGGAGGAGGAAGAGAAATTGGGGGGAGAAGGGAAAGCTGATTTCAGATGATTGTCAGCTCTGCCTATGTCCTTGCTCTTTATTTCTTCCATGCTTTTATTTATATGATTTTTTTTTTTTTTTTGCTATTCCTTTATTAATTTTCACTTTATTTTCATGCTTTGGTTATTTTAGCCATCCCTTTTTCTGCTGCGCTTCTTCAATTTTTTAGCTTCATCATTTCAACAGCTTTTAACAGCTACACATATTAACAGAGTTACAGGGAAGCCCTGGGGCCATCAATTTAGCCTGTTAGCAGCACTTGGGTGATCTCCTTTGCTCTGGTCCCATGGTGTTCTGCATATGCTTAGAAGCAAAATGTAGTTGTGGAAAAGTGGACTTCTGCAGATCTAATGCAGAGAGGTGGTCTAATGCAGAGAGGCTGTGAGTCTATTTGAAAAGAATAAACTCCTCATGAAACGGGAAAACTCTGGACTGGATGAAGAGTTTACTGATTGCTAATATAGTGCTGTTGTGGTTGTCATTCTGCTGTTAAGCACATTACTGCAGTGCCCAAGCATCAGTTGTGGACTTGCTATGCACACTGGCCATAAAGCAGAGTCACTGTTTTGGGGAAGGCTCTCCTGGATGAAGATTATCTTTTGGAGGTGAGCAGGAGAAAAAAATAGTAGGTTTGCAGTTCTTCTCTGATTTTTGTTTATCAGCAGGTCCTGGTGACATTTTCAGGAGCAGATAGGAGAAGTCAAATTAGAAAGCAATTTCCAGTCTGCACAGATACTGGGTTTAAGCCCCTGTCTGACTCAGAGTTATGATTTTGAGAGTATTTTACAGGATATACCTTTTTAAAAGATCACTGTTTGCTACTTGAAATCATAATTTGCAAGAGAAATCTGTTACCAGATCAAATAGGAACCATTTACTTCTTTAGTGAGGACTTTCAAGAACACAGGACAAAAGGTGAAGGATATTTCTGTGTTCTGTTTTGCCCTTTTAAACTTTACAAAGATGGTGCTGTAGTGAAAACTCAGCTCCTAGTATGAGGCAAGCAGAGGGATTTGTGAAACTCTCTTTCTGCTCTGAAGTCTGGAGTTTAAACACACTTATGGAAACTATGCAAGGAGATTTGTTTTACAGTTCCCACTCCAGAGAAGTCTCTGTAGCATTTGCAAACTTACCTTGTCTCCTCTAGGAGGAGGCAGTTTCTGATTATGCTGCTCACAAAACAAATGAGGTAGCTTGGTAATGTTGGAGACTGTAGCTGGTAAATGAATACATCTTCTTTGCCTGAACATTTTCTATGTGAAGGTCGAAGGATACTAAAAAGATAACAAAAACCTCTTGCTATCATTGCGTGTTGATTGAAGACACAGAATATTCTGGTTTAGCTGATGCTAGGATTCATCCTGTGTTCAGTCTTTATTCCCTCTGGCTGTGTACATATACACATAAATGCATTTCTGTTAAAATTAAAACCAGATTATTGATGTCAGATTGCTTCTATGAGCTTTATTCTCTGTTAAGAGCTTAGCTGTGCAACGTGTAGCCCAAAGTAGCCAATTTACAGAAGGCAGATAATTTAGAGGCAAAGTTGTCATGACAACTTTAACTCCGTCTCTGCATTTTCTTCCATGCACACATTATGAATGAAGAGGTGGAGAGGTTGTCAGGGAAACTTAAGCTGAGCACCCTGATTTCTGTAGATTGAGAATTTAGCCTAAGCACTGTTTTTATCTACTTTTAATTACTGCTTCTTATTCTGATCTGTGATGAGCCCTCTATTTAGGCTTTTAGGATATTTTGTGGTCTTATGGATGAGTGACATGCATAATATGCGAAAAGGAAAAAAAAAGAAAAGAAATCCTAGGACTTTGGTTGAAAATTGCAGAGAACTCCAATTGAAGCACTGTGTTAAACCCTCTTTCAGTAGTATCTCCTGTGAAGAGAAGGATCTTTGATACCATCATTCTAAATACAATGTCCTTGGTTTTGTTTTCATGGAAGGTTTCCAGTGAGACAACACTACAGAGCTAACTATCACTGTTTCTGATTCACAGCCGCGGAAGTAAAAACAAATTCAGATAAAATTGTCCTTTAATAAACATAACAAATTTTCCTTCCTTTTTTCTTTGTGTGAACAAAGTAAAACAGAGGCAAGGATCTTGAACCAGTCACTAAAGAACTAATGGCTATCCCACATCCAACCAGGAACTATCTTCACTTAGTTCTCAGCACTTGGTACAGCTGATGTTGGAAGCAACAGAGATGTTCTATGTTAAGTTGGAGGAGAAACTGCTCCAGAATGATTTAAATTAACATCATAAATGAGAAAGCAATGGGCGGATGGTTCTGTTTCTTCGCCGGTATCAGCGACAGTGGAGCGTATTCACTGACTCTGTTCTGGAGGAAGTTAGTGCTGCCTGCTATCCACAGTGACCTGCAAGCCCTCCTGCCCTCCATCCGTCCAGCTAACCTGTGAGTGTGCTTTCCAGTTTACCCTGACTGTGCACTTCCCAAAGAACCTACCTGGCAGGTTGCTAGGACATGGGAATTTAGTTTAATGCCAAACACATGATATTATGGGTTGGAATTAAATTGATGAACTGTTTAATTTCAGTCCAGTGTTCAGGACTCTCCTGTGTATGAGAGAAATTGCTGTAGTCTGTACTGATTCAGCTGGACCTGAGTTTTCAACTTTGGACCAGATGTTGGTACCAGCTGATGTAAGCGATGTGGAGCAAAAGCTGCTGGAATGCAAGAGTTTGAGCATGAATTGCAAACTGAAGACATACCAATGAACAGCTTCAGCAATAACTTTTGGCTACAGATACCTACAGTCCATCTGTGCGAGGAAAATGGTCAGCTGCTGACAACTGTCGTTAACAAGAGTGCAGCAGTGGCAGGAAATTCTCTAGGGCAGGATTAAAGTGTAGGCGTTAAGAGGAAGCTTTCCCTGCTGCTGTCCTGAAGGCACCTTTTCTGTATATAAGGGGCTTCACTCTGCTGTGATGCATTGCCAATGACACATTCACCATATTGTGAAAAAGAGCTGTGCTAAAGTGTGAAGCAGATGGACACTTGCACAAAAGTATTTAGCAACGTAGGAAAAAGTATTACCAAACAGCCTTCCAGTACCTGAAGGAGGCCTGCAAGGATGTCAGAGAGAGACCACTCATCAGGGACTATAGTGATAGGACAAGGGGTAATGGGCTTAAACTTAAACAGGGAAGATTAAGTTAGATATAAGGAAGAAATTTTTCCCTGTGAGGGTGCTGAGGCGCTGGCGCAGGTTACCCAGAGAAGCTGTGGCTGCCCCATTACTGGCAGTGTTCAAGGCCAGGTTGGACAGGGCTTGGAGCAATCTGGTCTAGTGGAAGCTGTCCCTGCCAATGGCAGGGGGTTAGAATGAGCTGAGCTTTAAGTTCCCTTTCAACCAAAATCATTCTGTGATTCTTTGATTCGATGAAGCAAAAACAGGTCTGCATATTGAAACAACCCTGTGCGAAAGACTCTTCAAATCTGTACAAAAGCTGATGCTGCTGCCTGCAAGGATGAATGGTTGTGACTATCTGCGAAATAAACATCTGCATCAGGAGGAATGGAATCCAGTGTAATCTGGAGAAAGGAAGCAGAGGCAACAGTTGTCAGCTGTAGGTGGATAGGTGGATGGTGGATAGAGGCAGGTGGATAGGGCTAATGGATTATAAAGTGAAGTTTATAAATACTGCAGGAAAACTGTACCTGCTTCTGGTCTGTGGATGTTCCCATCCTGGTGGCAGATCTCTGCCATACATCCTGTGTAATTCTCATTCACATTGAGGAAGATCACAAGTCAAAATGTGACTGATCAACAGTGCAGGTAACACACCTTATTACCTGGAACAAGAAAAGTCCATACAGTGTCGCTGGCTGTGTATTCTTGGGATATGTGAAAATGAACTTTAAATGGTCACAAAGCTATTCATAATCTAATAGGTAATGGAGAGGGGAAAAGCATATTGTGATGTCTTTTACTGTCCTAAGCACAGGAGGTCTCCCAGCACCTTGAGAAAAATGTTTGAATTGTACTTAAAATAATTAGACAACTTGCCCAAGTATGGGGAGGAGTGGGAGCAAAGGCAAGAAAGCTTCACTGTCTGATTTCCAAGCATATGGAACAATTAATAATGGACTGAAACTGCAAAATTAGAGCTGGATATCAGGAGTTCTAGACAGCATGCATTGGTACAAGATGAACAGCGTTTGAACACCACAGTGAAGGGTACGATACAAGGATCTAATAATGCATACATTCCAGAGACATAAAAGTTGGAAGTCTGGTGGTGCATAGGGGAAATAAGTGAAATTCAGCTATTACTTTTATTGGCTGTGAACACTTCACTAGAGAGGCTTCATTACCTAGCAAGAACTGGCATGGAAGCCCCTTATATTCTTACTGGCTGTGAACATTTTCCATGCAATTGGAACTTGTAATGTCAAAGCAACAGAGCTGCTTTGGACAAACTGAAGAACTGTGGCCTCCAGGTCATAAATTTTACAATTTCATAGCTCACTTGGAAAACCTCATTCCTCTCACCCCCCAGCACAGTTTGCAGAGAGTTCAAATGAGACATTTACCCTTTCTGGAAAAAGGGATGTTTAATGCTTAGTTTTTCTTGGCATACGTGGATTGTGTTATTCATATTGAGATCCTGGGCACAGATTCATGACACATACAAAGGCTTCTGTTCCCTTGGCCTTTATGGACCTGTCCTTTCAAGTCAAGCATTTTTGAAGTATGTACATGCATTTTTGATGTCAGATAGCCCACTAGTGTAGCATCTCTTTTGGCCTCATTCTGCAAATAATTATCAGTGTCTGCCCTGCTAGCTTCAGGGAAAGCAGTTACATCAGTATGACTGTGTGTGCTTGAATAAGAATTTGTGGAGGGGGGCCTTCCTTTGTTCTCCTTTAAAAATACCAACTGTAAATGTTAAAACTCAGGTTAACTGAAGAATTAAATTTAAGTTGATATATGACATTAAAGGTCGCAGTATTCGGTGGGTGTATGAGAACTGGGGAAAGTGCCTTTAGTTTCATATGTTATGCACAAATTCTCTCTCTCTTGTAATGTCTTGTATGCTTTATGGCCAAAGAAAGCATTGCAATTGAAGCTAATCTGGTCCCACAGTAAAGGGTTCATAAACTTGCATGAAGGATCTGTGAAGTCAAGTCAAATGGGCGGGAGTTGACAGTTGGGTATCATCTAGCTATTTTCTTTGATAGCATCTTCTGCAGCTGAGCTGCTACTGTTTTCATGTGCCATTCTTATTTTGCATGCTATCAGGCATGCGTTTACCCAGCAGAAGCTGGGATATATAGCTTTTTAAAAGCAGTTTGATGTTTTTATTTGCTAGACCTGCTATTGCAGTGGTTTACCGGAGTGGTTCAGGTGCAGCCTACAGTGCAGGCTCCAGGATGGGTTTAGTGAAATGCATTTATCTGTTTTATTTTTATAGGAGAAACAGAAAGAGTAGGCATAAGGTTTTGTTTTGTTTTTTTTTCCCTGATTCTAGCTAGCCATAAGGGGTATCTGGAGGTCACTCCCAGAGGTTTATCTTTGTTATGATGGGGGAATGAACACTCCTTGGAAGTGCTTAGCTCTGTCTGATGTTAGACAGCACTGAAATGGAGAAGTGGAAGTGGAGTGGAGAAGAAAGGAATAAGGAAGAGCCTTTTGCAAGCATGCAGTAAAATGTTTTCCCCTCCAAACAAGACAAAATAGGAACCTGTGAATTCCTCCCAAGGCTCCTTCCTAATGTGTCATCGCTAAATGCCCCCCTCGGTGACACTCAGAGCTGTGTCTGAGTGCCACTGTCAAGCTGTAAGGAAACTGATTCAGAAAAAAACAAGAAGCATTGGCCTTTGTTCCTCCAGATTGAGATGTTAATTGCCTGTTTTGATGGAATAGAAGTTGAGAATTTAATCTGGAGACAGTTCTGCCGTTGTCAGACTGTGTCTTAGTATTCTTTTTCTGAAATAAAGCATCATCTATAACCCTGAATTTTCTGGATATGTCAGTTTATTGTAGATCAAACAAAATAAGTTTTAAATGCAGGATTTTTTAATGTACGTGTCTTCTTTTTCCTTATTAATGCAAGCAGCCAGCTCAGGAAAAATATGTCAGGGATAACAAGCTTGCAGAGAGCATCATTTCTTCCTCTCCTCCATCAGAAAATATAGGTTATGCTTATGAAGATTAATTACTAGTTTTGGAAACTGAAGTGATCTATTTTTATGCAGGCGAGGCCAAATATGGACAGCAATGACTTATGCTTTTTTATGTCCTTGTTTGTCTCCTCCAGGGTCTGATTCTGACATGTTTAGAGCAGTGTTGCCCAATGAAGACTGAACCCAGGACATCAGGGAGTGAAGCTAGGTAAGAGGCTGGGTGGAGGAAGGAGCTTTGGCAGGTCTGTAAGTTCACAGCATGTTGAGTGATCGAGATGTGGCCTCACTGAACCTATTCTTGCCTTCCACACAGGCAGGAGGGTTGCCAGGACAGCCAGTACATCCCACAAGAGCAAGAAGTCATTCATGATTTGGGATGGTAGCTGATGGGAAGGAGAGGGGACACATCTCCCACTCTACACTGGCTCTCATCTCACCTGCCTTTCTATAATGAGAGACAGAGTAACCTATGGTAAATAATAAATAACCGACTGATTTCCTTTTTATTCTATTGGCTGTTTTTAACCTTTACACAGTAAGCATTGAGACCTAACTATGCATCTTCATAACCAAGTGTGCTTAGGACTTTCAGGATGGAGCCCACACTGAATATTTACTCTCTCTGGTTGCATTGCTGCATGACATGGCTCTGCACTGCACAAAGTTTGAAGATGTGGTTTATGGACTGACAGGTTAAGAGGAAGAAATACAATTGCTGCTTCAGTTGCCTCATTACTTCTACAATTAATGCTTTCTGGACTGGTATTTTCAGTATGTGCTAACCCAGTCCTATGTTAGATATAAGGCCTTGGAACAGATTGCCCAAGGAAGTTGTGAATGCTCTATCCCTGGCAGTGTTCAAGACCAGGTTGAACAGAGGCTTGAGTGAATGGGAGGTGTTCTTGCTCATAGCAGGGGATTGGAACCAGATGATCTTAAGGTCCTTTCCAACTCAAACCATTCTATGATTCTTTGATTCTGTCTTGCAGAAGAAATGAGGATCTGATTTGCTGCTTTTGGCAGTAAAAGCACACGCCCCCTAAATCTATTTATCAGTTCATTTTTACAAGCTGAATACCTAAGCCTTGTTTTCAGTGGGAGGTGTGAGGATTTGCAATTTGCAAAACATGTAGGTGGTGATTAGTTTGTTAAATCCTCTTCAAAACTGCCCTGGTTTATTTCTCAGCTGTGAGAGATCTTTAGGCAAATGCCCTAATACATTCACCATATGAACAGTTTTCAGGTCAGTGACTGTACATTCAAAAGTATTTTACTTGGTGATAAAATCTTCATCACAGTTTCATTACCACAGACACGTGGTGACAAAAGTACTTCCGAGCTTTGCACCACATGTTGGCTTTATATTAATTCTTAATTGCAATTCTCCTGGGGTTACCCACAATGACTCAAGGTCTTACACTAATTGAACAGAATGAAAAAATAAAATTAATGGACTGCAAAGGTCAGTGTGTGGCTTCTGACTCACGTAATATCTCACTGTAAATACATGAGAGTGACTGCACAAGGCTATTACTACCTGTGTTGTCAAATGGCAGCCTATAAAGATTTGGCACCTGGGGTCTACTGCCTGGTTTCATTAGAAACCAAAAAGCCTTATTAGTGCTCTGAGCATTCATGATATCTTTAATTTCTCCTGCCTTGCTCCTATGACGTATTACACCCTTTGTGATTTTTTGGTCTTTATATTTCCAGTCTTACTTAAGAAAACTTAGTTTGAGCAAAGGTCCTTCTAACCCAGCACTGTGTTCCCAGAAGTGAACGCTTAAGTTAGAAGAAACTGAGCAATAATGGTGTGTTTTTTTTTTTTCTCAGTAACCTATCCTGACTCTCAATTCAAGTTTGCTTGAGGCTGTTGGAAGCGTTATGTATCTGGCAGTGCTTGTGACATGGCTGTAGTTGGGCTAATCTGAATTGCAATGTTCTGACCTCTGTGGCATGCAACAATCCTTGCAACCCTTGGGTCCCATCATCACAGGCTTGATGCAGAATGGATGAGGCTCACTTTAAGTACACTGTAGAATGGTGTGTGCATTAGCAGGGTCCCCAGTGATTTCCACATGTTGATCAAGCAGAGAAATCCACACAGGAGAGAGAGACATTATAAAATATCTGTGGGAAATGCGTTTCTTGTTCTTTTGGGTCTTTTCCAGACCATATTTATTGAGCTACAAGACAGAAATATCTGGAAAAGTAGATTCAGATATTTAAAAAAGAGCTTTTTTTAGACTCTTCTGTCATTTCCCAACAATGCTCCAGAAGCTACTCATGAAAACACTGAGGGAAAAGAAGAACTCAAAGCTTCATAGGAAGATTGGCTAGGGTATTGGATTGGCAGAAGTAAAATTTGGACTTGGTACATTTCCTAGGTCTCTACTGAAATAATTTACTAATGCCAGCTGTGGCAGTGACTATTTGTCCACTGGAATAAAACCAGTCATTAAATACTAATGCCTTCTAGTCACTAATGACCCGTTCAAGATTTGAACCAATGATTTACAGGTTAATGATCTTGAATCCTATTACCAGTGTACATGAGACTGATTGAGAATTGTGGAGCTAGGGGTCTGAGCTAGATGGTAACATTTGTTATAAGAATAAGCAGCATTTTTATTACATATGATTTGCCTTTGAAATGTTCTGAAGTCATTGCACAAGCTTCACCTCCAATTTCTACCCTTGGTCTCCTGAGTACCAGACTTGTTTTTTTTCAAGCACCCAGAAGTATCATCTGAAGTCAATAAATGAACAGAATCATGACCAATTAAGCCATGTGTTTTATTCCGTGTCCCTAACCATAAGCTTTGAAAATTGCTATTGAACACCCATGATGCCTGTGCAACCAATAATTGGAGTGTGGCTTGTGCTCCTATGATATTCCATCTGTTGGTAAAAAATTTGGGCTCTTGTCTCTGACTTAACCCCTACTCAGCAGTGTGAGACATGGATTGAATAAAAATTGTGCCTTTTATGTGACGGATAGAGCAATATTGTTCCACTGTACCTGTATAGCTTTGCTTGATCTTATGATTAATGTATTCCATATCCTCGTTCTCCAGTTCCTGTACCTGAAATCTATGAAAGATGGTATTTGGGTGAGAAAGATGGTTCTTAAGGTGAGACTCTTGCTGCTGTTAGTATATTCTTAGGTGTCGAAGTCTGTAAGTCATATATATCAGTACATAGAGAGAATGTCACTGAGCATGTCTAAAGGCACCAAGATTAATGACAAATTAATGCTTAAAGTAATGGTATATACATTGTAACTCAAAAGAATGAGAAAAGCAAGACAAAATAGGATGTAAATAAAAGCAAGGACAAGTGTTGGAAGCAATGATTGTTCCAAGATCACAGATACTGAGCCACACTGGTGCAAAGCAACTCATACTGGTCATGAGCCTCCTTTGGCAAGAGAGATTGTCAAGGCTGCAAAGCTCATACATCTCATCACCCCTCAGGACGAACCCAGAAGACTGGATAAGGACTTAATAGCTGGTGTCCTTCACCCTCGATGTCACCGGAAGTCATCCTAGTCAAGCAACTTGGAGATGCACATCTCAGTGATTGTAACAACAGAGGAATGAGAGAAAATTGGCAGAATCTTCTGATTCTGTGTGAGGGAGGGATATCTTTTTCTTTGAAAAAAAATCTGCTTCCCTATTGCTATGATTTTGCGTTGAGTTTTGCTGCTTTGCCTGCTGGATAGGAACCCGTCTGTTATGGTCCTTGCTATCGCTGTCTTTGCAAGCCCCATGTTGTTATCCCAGTCCTAGAGGAGCTTATAATTTCTGCAGCGGAGCAGAAAACTCTGTCACAGCCCTAGACAGTGGGTTGTCCTCCTTTAAAATGCTATGAAATAGTCTGGGGTTGGAAGTAAGCAGGATAATAAATACCAAGGAAATTATTGGTCTACTATTAGGTAAAGGTAACCAGTTTTGCACCCAAGCTAATTCTGTACTGCTGCCAGTTGTGGAACAGCCTTGTCAAGCTCTTATACTAACATAGTTCTTGTCTTGCTACACACCACTTTGACCAAAGTTTTGACACTTCATATAGACAAGAAATAAATTAAAGCTTTAGAGATAAAGCATATATACAGCTTTTTTTATTTTATACAAATGCAGACCTAACATTAGAAAGGAGCTGCTAAGTTATCAGTCTGGGGTTTTATGAAATGTAATTATAGGCCCAAAGATATTTTAGCATGGAAGGGAAAAAGCTTACTACACAATATTAAATGTTTTATGTCCAGATATGACTGACACAATGCATTATGGGGCTAGAATAAGCATAATTGTCCAGGAAGAAATAATTGAAAATAATCCTTCGGATGTCAAAATAAAGCTATGCATCATATGAGACTGTCAGCAGTTATTACATACCTCTGGTTGTACAGGCAAGCTTTCTTGGGGGCTCACAATTTATACTTCTAGGTAAACAAAAATACTGTCAGTTACTTGGACTTCTATTTCATCACTGCTGGACCATTTGAGTTTCAAGTGGCCTCACAATTTGCCGTTATTCTGCTGGAGTAACTGGACTTTCTGAACCATGGGAAGCTGGAACACCCCCAAGTTCCTGGCTCTGCTGGTCCCAGGTTGCTCCTGGTGTCTCAGCACTGCTTTTGGCTGTTTGGGAGCATGGAAAAGATGTGTTCATGCCTACGGCAGCATAAGCACACGTGCAATGTCTGCATCCCCAGTGGAGCTGTCATGCACAGCCTCCCTTCCCTGCAAGGACCATGTGCATCTACTCTGTGAGATGTGCTAAATACTCTTCAAATGTGAAAAGTAACAGGTCAGGCTTTGGGTGCATTCACACATTGGGATGAAGGGGCAGGGTTGCATCTTCAGTGAGCAGCTTCAATTAATGTTGTATCTTAACTGAAAAGAAATCCATTAATGTGTGACTATTTTGGTCTTTGTGAAAGCTGAGTCTTTGAATGAGAATAATTGTGTTTTGTGTGTGCATGGGTTATGTTAATTGCTTCAGTCAGCTTGATGGTAAATTAGCAAAGTTTGTTTTGTTTGTGATAACAATAGCAGTGCACCACACAGGAGCAGTGTGAGAGATAATTAACATTGGGTAACCAATTTGATATTCCTTAGATAAAAGCTCTGTACAAGCTTGCTGTTCAGGAGATGCTGTGGTACCATTGTTCACACACAGCAGTGACCTACTTTGCAAGAAAGCCCAGTAGAGCTCATTGCAGTTCCTTCAGTAGCAGTGACATACAGTAATCACGAGGTGGCCCTTGATCCTGCTATGTTACGAGTGAGTAATACATATTTAGTACCATGACAGTGAAGAAAAATCATACTTATTTTGTTTGTTTGTGGCCATATAAATATTAGTTAATCAAAACTATAAACCATATCTATACATGAATGCTGCTGTAAAAAGTGTGTTCCACTTTAAACTGCAAATCACACATAGACTGTGTAAGATGGATACTGCTGAGCTGTTTGCTAGATAGAAAGTTTTGGAGCCAGAACAATGATTATTCTCTCAGTGAGGACCATGACAAGGCAGGTTGGAGGAGAAGAAGGAGGAGAAGGGGAAAGGAGGAGAAGAAGACCACTAGTAGAAAAGGGCATAGCTTGCTGTAAATGCTTATTTAAGAATTGGTTCAGCATCTTCTGGTGATTTTGACAGCTGGTTGCTCTAAGTGAGATAAAATTGCACACTTTTCCATTTATATTTGTTCACATACATAAATACATGCAGAGATGCAGTCCGTAAAACATGCTTTATATCACAGTTGTACCACCAAGAGAAAAAGAAGGCATGTCTGTGCTTACTTGAGTGTCCAAGAAGTGATGATAGGATCTTTGAGAACATCTGGAGGAAGGGAATAATGATGAAAGCACGAGGGTGTCTCATAAAGAGCTTTATGAGAAGTGATCGCGTCAGGTTGAGAGATATGTGAAGTGTGTTTAACAGCATGAGAAGCACTCAAAGAGCAAGATTGGTAATAATGAGAGTCAGAAAATGGAAGTCTCTTGGAAAAAAACAGCCCAGCTGGATGCACACTACCCAATTATGGGTATGGAAATCTACTGGGAACAGTTTTTCATGTATTTCTCCTGTTTGAAGTGGACAGAATTATTAATGTAGAAGGAAACAAAATCAGAAGGGATTTGATGGAAAGCTATCCCCAAAAGTTATGATTTGTAATCTTAAGGAAAAGAACACCCCACTGATCAACTTTGCAGATGTGGAGAAAGAGGATGTGCACCAAGGAACTTTTGACTGCATTAATTAGAACATCCAAGAGTCTAAAAAAAACCCCAAACATTTGCAACAAATATTTCTGATGATAAAAATTGGAAGGGTGATGGTCAAAATCAGAAAACAGAATGAAATGCAGTACAGATAGCAAGGAATATAAGAAAAAAATCTATTACAGCTACAATCTGGCAGGGACTGCAAGCATGGAAGATGGGCTTAACTGAAATCAATCTTGGTAAAATCATGTACAGATGGTTTAAAATCACAAAAGTGGAATTTAATGGAGAACAATCTGAAAACTATATTTTAGGGAAGAAAATTCCAGTACAGAGTGGAGGAAAGTGATTACTCCTCAGTCCTGTGCAAAAAAAAAAATCTGGTGGTGGTGGACTGTAGACTGAAGACAGGTCAATAATGTAATACTGGCATGAAAAGTACTGATGACAACCATGTCATAGGTGAGACATGACATTAAGTAGTTTCTTTCACTTCATGATTACAAAATCTATGTTGGAGTACTGTTTTGGATGTCACACTTTAAGGAAAATGTAGACTAACTTGAAACAGGCTCAAGAAAGAGAAATGTGACCTATGAGAAAAAGCTGGAGGAATCGTCTTCCCTAGAAAAGAGAAGGAAAACTGGAGAACAGGAATGGAGTCTTCAACCATACTGAAGGTTTAAAGAGACTGCTGATGAATGGTTCTCCATGTCCCTGGACAGTAGGATGAGACAATCAACTTAATTTGTAGCAAGGGAGATTTAGGTTAGATATTAGGAGAAACTTTCTTACTATATAGTTAAGTGCTGGAACAGATTGCCCTGGGTGTTTGCGTGGTCCCAGGCACTGCCAGTTTTAAAGAAAGATCTAGTCTGTCAGAGATGGTTTAAGGCTGGCTGAGCTTGACTGAAAGGTGGAGGAGCTGATCACCCCCTAAAATTCCTCCCTTTCCCATAGTTCTGTCTTTTATATTATGCAGACAATGTAACATATCGGAGAACCAAAGAACAGTTAGCTTTGGAAAGGACTTTAAGATCATACAATTCCAACCACCTGCCATAGGCAAGGACATCCCATGCTAGACCATGTTGGTCAAGGCTTTGTCCAACCTGGCCTTGTGTAAACTCTTTCATAAAAATTGATGTGTTTGTATGCTTTTAGCCAGTATGTTCAGAAAAGCCTTTTAAAATCTTACAGCTGAGGCCTTCTCAGAATGGAGAGAGACAGATGCGGCAGTCCTAGGAGTTTCAGGAGTTTGGGAGGTTCCTTGGAAGTCTAAAGCAAACTAAATAAGTCTGAACATCTCACTGCATAGTTCTGTTTAACCAAGCTGAGTCTCTTCACGTTACCTTTGCAGAAATTAAAATATAGTGAAGCACCGATGCTTCATCCATGTGATGTTCTACCTACTAATGGGCACTTTACCGCAGTGCTGTGATTTCCAGTAGAAGTGATGACCAAGTGTCATGCACCATTGCTGGGTAATATCTTCTATTTTCCTTAAAGTAACTGCATAGTCCTTGTGGGAAGCAAGACAATAGAACCAAAATGAATAAAAAACACTTGCAGGCTGAACTGAGGGCTTGATTCTGCAATCTACTCTTTGGAAGCTAAGTGAAGTTTTTGTTTGGATGCACAGAAAGGAAAAGAGTACATAATTTATGCAACTTCTTCGTAGATGAAATGGTGTGAGGAAACTGAAAGGATGAAAAAATCTGGTATCTCTCCAACTTGATAAATTCTTAATCAGAGATGAGTTAACTCTACTTAGATTAAAAGCAGCTGTATTTAGATTAAAAGCAGTTTCCTTTATGGTAGTTTTAAGAACATTTGGCCATAGAATCATACAGTAGTGGAATGATATCGGGTTAGATAAAAGGAAGAAGTTCTTTTCTGTGAGGATGGTGAGGCCCTGGAACAGGTTGCCCAAAGAAGTGGTAACTGCTCCCTCCCTGGCAGTATTCAAAGCCAGGTTGAACATGGTCTAGCGTGAGGTGTCTGTGCTCATTGCAGGGGGATTGGAACCAGATGATCTTAAGGCCCTTTCCAACCCAAACCATTCTATGATTCTATGATACAGACTGGGAAGTACCTCCTCTAGTGCAATCCCCAGCTTACAGCAGGTCCAGGACCTTGTCCAGTCAAGTTGTGAGTTCTCCAAAAATAGAAATTCTACAACCTCTCTGGGCAGTCTGCTCTGATAATTGACCACCTTCCTGATCAAAATGTATTTCTGATGTCGAAGTGAAATTTCCTATGTTGCAGCTCATAGCTGTTACCCTTAGCTCTTTTGCTGCCAGCCTCAGCCTCTGAGAAGTGTCTGTCTCTGTTTTCCTCACACCTTTCTATTAGGTATTTGTATGGTAACAACAAGCTCCCCTCTAAACTTTCTCTTCTCCAGCGCAAATGAACAATTGCCCTCACAGGGCAAGAGCTCCATCCCTTCACTGGAATTACTCTAGTTTATTATTTCTAGTACAAATCTGATTACTCCAGATACAATTTCACGAGTGCTGAGTGGAGGGGAAGGATCATCCCTTTCAATCTGCTCAGGAGGCTACCGGCCTTTTTTACAGCAATGGCACACTGCTGACTCACGTTTGTCCACGAGGACCCCAAGTACTTTTCTGCAAAGCTACTTTCCAGCCAGTCCTCACTATGCCCACACTGTTGTGTAGTATTATTGTGTCCCAGGTGTGATTTTAAAGGCAGATGCTAGATATGAAATGTCGCATCAAGATGCTCCGAGGCTGTATTTACATTAGTAAAATAAGATTAACCTTCCCACAGACCTAAATATTGAAACCTAAACAGGTTATACACACTGTTAAATTATTAGCATAACCACTGGCATGATTCTGGCCTTGCTATTAGCATGACAACACTTCGGCATGGTCTGGTATTTGTCATAAATTAACATCCATTCCCAGTGTCATGCTTGTGTCAGAGGGTAGAGAGTTGAGTTGTATGCACCTGATTGTAGACTCACCTGGTGGTCTTTAACAGAGACACCGCTCCTTGGTTCATTGTATTTATTAGTTTAAATACACCCTGAGAGTCCATTCTAGCTTTGGGAAATGACTCCTTCAACTGTTGGTAGTGAATCGTGTCCCTAATGAGCTTGGTGCACAGTCTGGTAGGGGTTTGGGCTCCCTGTTTAAATTGTTATGACTTCTGCTTTGACAGCTGTAGCTGAACATTAATGGTCACTTCATAATTGAACACTCCTAAATGTATGACATTGAGGAAAGTTTTGAAGGTACAAGTGAATGTGTTTGTGACACTCTGAGGTTTATTTGTGGGAAAAGGTGTGTGCATAGTGTCCAAGTAAGTAATGAGTCACTGCAGACTGTGAAGTGGCACATTTAGTAAATGCTGAGTAAAAATAGAAGCAAAGGTCAAAGAAACAATCTGTTTAGGAGTGTTTTGGATCATTCCAGCCATGATTTTTGTCCAGCCCAGATAAACTACTTGAAAATAGCCAAGGAACAAAAGTTGTTGTCTTTGTTGTCTTTAATCCACTGTGACTTAGGAGCTGAAGAAAGGATAAACAAGAGTGTGCTTTGTCCTTGCTCCATGCCACACAGAGAGGTCGACATCTTTCTGTGTGGGGCTGGTGGGTCATCTGACAGCTGAGACTGCTGCATTTTAGATGTGTTAGTCCCTGTGGACAGTGCTAGGTGCAGTCATCCTGTCTTAGGGTGGTAGGTGTAGCATGGAGCGTGTTTGGGGTTGTTGGTTGTTTTTATTTCATCCCTGTTAACCACAGTGACTGGCAAGGAAATACAGACATTCTTGCCTGGAGTCTATTCCCTGCTGATGTGTCCACATGAAAGAGCCAGGATATTTGATGTCTGTGTTTTCATTTTGCCTTATAAGCACAACTGCAAGTAAAGTTATTTATTTTTAGGAATATTAAGAACAGACATTATGCAATATGGATGTTTAGTAATTACTGAGAGAGGAATAGAAATAATTAATCCTTTGCTGGCTTTCATGCAGTCAATAGTGAGCCTTATAAGATACAAGCAAAAGGAACCTGATGTGGCCACCCTCACAGTGCTTCAGGATTAATCCCTCTGGAGTAAATAGCAGTTTCCGCACAGTCCTCTTATGGTGCCCAAGTGACATCTAAAAGATTTTGGTTTGGGTTGGGTTTCTGACCAGTTCTGACCATTGGGAATGGCAGGAGGTACCTGCAGCTGGAACAGCATGGTGAGAGTCCCCTGTCCATCCAGATGCTGGAGTTCTCTCCAGTGCCTGTCCTCAAGCAGCCTGGTTAGCTTCACTCTTGGAGTTTGCTTTCCACTCCACTCTTCTTGTTTCACAGAATCATATAATCACAGAGTGATTAGGGCTGAAAGGGAGTTTAAAGATCATCAGCAGATAATAGTGTATATCAAACAGTGCTGCTTTTGGAGGGTTATCTAATAGGGTAGGAGTGATCATTAAATCCTGAACATGATCCCAGCATAACCCTACAAATTGGAGCAGACTGGGTGAGGAGTGGATGATGTGGCAAACTGTTTCTATAACATTTGGGAATCCTGATGGGTGTAAGTTTAACAAGAGTTGTCAACATGCCCTTGCAGTGAAGAAGGGTGCAATACTACATCTTGGGCTTCACTGGTGAAAATGTAGGCAGCAGGTTGAGTGCCATCATTCTTTTCCCCTATTTGTGACCTATGAGTGGCACATGGAGCACTGTGTTTGCCTTTGGGCTCCCCTGTAACCTGGAATATACTGATTCAGCCCTTGCAGCTCCATTCCTCAGGAGACTCCTGTTTTGTCTTCTGCACATGGTCTACCTCAACTGAGAGAGACAGTCGCAGGTGAATCTGGGCCAGTGCTCACATAACAGGAGGTTCAGAAAGGTTTGTGTATTCTAACAGTACAGGTTCCTCTAATTTTTAATGGAAATGTTGTGCTGCAAATTCCTGTGAGCATGTTTGACAGTCACATCCACACTAACGAATGTCCAAGGCAGTCCTTGGACAGAGGCAAAGGTCTGCATGTGTAGGTTCTGCAGGCAGTGGAGATCAAGGCAGAGTGACTATGCCCCATTTTCACAGTTATTATCTCAATTGATAATTTTGTTCAGTTCTTGATTCACCCTGGAATTATTGGAAGAGCTTCCCTGGTGTGCCTTGGGTCTTAAATTTGCCAACATTTTCTGCACCACCAGATCTGAAGTGTAAGTTATGAGAGAATAAAGCATATAACAAACTCCTGCACAAGCCATAGGTTTTGGGCTATTTAAATTACAGCTGGGAGAGGGGAAATAGTGCAAAATCTTTGGGGGGTATTTGCTCAAAGAGCTGGAAAGATTCAGCACAGTTTCTCTCTCTCAGTTTTATGGCTTCCTCAATCAGATGCAACAATAAAAATGTTCCACTGGATTAGCTGCATGGCTGAACTGTGATTTCTCTGCAACACTTTTCACACTCTGAAAGCCTAATGACAGGCAATCAAGAAAATGTTAATTGGGACAATTGCCCCTGGGGGACCCCAGGGTCCTGGGAAGTTGAAGGTTTTCATTAATTCTGCAGGGCTGGATACAGAAATTTCCTATCCTCGGGAAATGTCTTAGAAATGTGGCAAAATATGAATCTCCTAGTAAAGGTAAAGTGTCCAGACCTTTATACTTCACCTACTACAGGGTCTTTCTTAGCATACTTTTTTATCTCCAGGGCTTCCTTGCCTCTTGTTGGTTTCTCACAGGCTTGTACTTGGTGCGGATTGGTGGCAGGAGGATAGTTATGCTGCTCCTCATCATTCACAAGTGCCTGCCCATCAAGTGTACTGAAGAGGAGCTGGTGACCATATCCTGTTGCAGACCTCCAGTCACAGCACAGACTGTGACCCTGCTGGCCAGAGGTAGCGCCTTGTTTTACCACTTGGTCATCTCAGCCATCTCAGCCACCCTGACCAGCTAGAAGGCACTCCATCTCTTGTTTTCCTGTGTATCACAGCAACCTTGATCTCATGAAAATAACAGTAAATGTATTGGCATTTTTTACAGTCCTCATTGACAATAACTGAGGAGCTTGTCATTTAAAGTGCCATCAGTAAGCCTGTGTCACCAGCTCATTTAATTGACAGCCTGTTTCACACATCTTGGAGTTAGTGCCTTGGTATGTTTGCCTGCCTCTGGGACTTTGTCTAGGTGAGTGTCTACACCTATGCAAAGTGGCATTCTGGGACCATGCCTACAGGAGCTGCAAAGGTCTGGAGAAACAGGGTCATGGTATGTGCCTGATTCAGCAGTAGCTGCCTATTTTCTCTGTCCTGCAGGTTTGTAAGATTGATATGGATTTCCTTAGAGATGGGGCAGCTATATGCTATCAGTAAAAGTTAATGTACCAGGGGAATTTATGGGAAAAATGCATTTAGTTAAGAGTTCATGGCTGTTGAATCCACCCACCCATCACTCAATGTAAGTGAATACTGGCAACAGAGGCTTTATTATTGCCATGGCTTTGACAGATGATGATGTTTGTCTAAGTAAATGCTTTCTTTCTGAGTGCCTCATTACCATTAGGGGAGGATTCAGCTGCAAAAAGGAAAGGGATTTCTTACCCTCCAAGTGGCCATCAGTGCATGGAGCTGCTGAGCCTGAAGTGACCTCTGTGGTGGGGAACCACTGAAAAGGGGAGCAGAGCAGTCCTCCCGCACCAAGCCTCAAAGGTCTGCTCCCAGGGCATCTCTCAGGCCTGCAACAAACCACATTCCCTATCAACTACACGCTGAGGACTACTAATAACCTATTGCCACATTAAACATGATTATTTTCTGTATCTGGCTGGTGGTTTTTATGAGTCTTCCAGGAAGCTCAGTGTCCTGGTTTCATTGGGGATAAGAGTCAATTCTTTCCTTAGTAGCTGGTGCAGTGCTGTTTTGGCTTTAGTCTGAGAATAATACTGGTAACACACTGATGTTTTAGTTGCTGCTCAGTAGCACTTACCCTGATCAAGGACTTTCAGTCTCATGCTGTGCTAGTGAGGAGTGACACAAGAAGCCAGAAAGGAACAGAGACAGGACACATGACCCAAACTAGCCAAGAGGGTATTCCATATCACAGCACGTCATGCCCAGTATACAAGCTGGGGGGAGTTACCCAGAACGGACAGATCTCTGCTTGGATCAGGCTGGGTGACAGTCACTGGGTGGTAAGCAATTGTATTTTGGGCATCACTTGGGCTGTTTTCTTATGTTTTATGCCACTCTCTTCGTCTCCTTTTCCTTATTTTTATTATTAATTATTAAACTGTTCTCATCTCAGCCCATAGGTTTTACTTTTTACTGATTCCCCTCACCATCCCAAGGGGGCAGGGAGGTAACGATTGAATTGCTGTGTGGTACTTAGTTGCCAGCCAGGGTTAAACTACAACACTCAGCTACTGCCCTGCAACACAAAGTGTGAAACTGCTTGGTTATTGTAGCTGCTTGTGCTCTTTCAGCAGATGTGCCTTGTGAAAATGGGTCTCATTTGGCCAGAGCTCTTGGCTAATAGGATGAGCATCCCTCAGGCTGTGCTATATGTTGCCAAGTGTTGCTCCTCGTTCCATCTCTCCTCTGGTGTGGCGTGGATTAATCTCTGAAAATCAGTGCAAAGCTGAAGGATGAACACCTGTGAACCCTGCAGGGTTTGATTTGCCATTTATTGCTATGTTGTGCTCTTCAGCTCTAGCTTGCCTGCAGGTTTTTAACAGTAAATACTGCATTAGACCCTCCTGGCAGAAGATTAACAGCACTTCATTGGGGTCACCCAGGAGTGGTGGAGCAGGGATGAGAGCTCCTGTCTAGACTTCAAAAGCTCTTCTGTGATCCCTGGGCCAGCATGTCTCTGAGCTGCACAGGAATCAGTCCTTTTATCTTTTAACACAGGTCTTCATGAAGCTTGCATTTCTAATTCCTTATTTCTACCCTGGAATGAGCCTTGATATCCTGATGAAATGCTCTTGCTAGTCCCCAGCAGCTGCTGTTGCTCATTGCTTCTGCACCACTCTGTGTTCCCCTTGATGTCTTGCGCTGCTTTCCTGGCCTGAAAATGAAAAGACATAACAGGAACAAGTAAATATGAACTTATGAGTTATTCATTCTTTAAATAAGTTAAAGAAACATGAACCAGGAAATGCATTTATATTTCAGAATTTTCACATACCTTTCTGTAGCCTGCTTGGTAAAGGCAAACTAATCAAATATAAGAAAAACACAACCTTGAAAGAGGACATGGACATTGTGGATCCTGTGTGAAAGACCAAAAGAGATGAAGTTTCTATTGTCTGTGAGAGAGCATTGACCAAGAGCTGTGATTTATGTTTGCATTTGTATGTAATCATCATGGGATCACATCCAGTAGGATGATTAATTCCTCCACTTGTTTATGCTGATGGTCATTCAGGGTGGGTTTTGTTATCACCAAAGTGCAGGTCTGCATCAAGATCCAGGTAAGCAATTTGCTTATCCAGTATTCCCATCTTGTGGGGCTTCGGCTGCACCTCAGGGAAGTCAGACAAGGGGCTCCTTACATAGACACTACTATATTTCCTAGTTATTCCACACCTGAATGCCTTCACAGGTACAGTACAGATTCAGGAGACATAATCTGGGTGAAGGCTTTGCACTGGATACTAGTTTTTCTCTGCACTGTCAAGGGGATGTTTTATGTTTGTGTTTTGTTTTTGAGGATCTAAAAAAAAGATCGAGAGTGAATTTAGGAAAAGCAGGGTTAAAAACAACAGCAAAGATACGGTTTTAATTAGAGAGTTTCCTTCTCCTCCCTGTTGGTTTTGTTCCCCCACAGCCTGCCTCCATCTCTTCACTCTCCCTTTTCACAGGCTTACTGCAGCATCCATTGGCCTCTGATGCTGCAGGATTGTGGTGCCTGAGGAGCTGACCCACAGCGCATAGCTCAGGGTAGCTCACCAGCTGGGCTCGTTTATTGGCTTGATCAGGGATGTGCAAGTTACTGCATGACTCAGTAACCTCACACTGTGCTGGGGTAGTCTTTAACCTGGGATGCACATGACTCTCTCTCTGATCTTTGAGGAATATAAGGATGCTCATCTGAGCTGCAGTGTGCCTGTGGGCTGCAGATGTCTTATTCCCTATACTTGCATCTCAAAAAACTCATTAACAACCTCTGTGACTCAGAGACACTTTGTAGATGAGGCTGCAGCCAAGAAATTGTGCAAACTCAGCACCCCACTGTGTGCACCTGAGCCATGCACATGTGTGAGGATATCATGCTGGTGCAGCACTGTGCGTACAGAGGAGCCACAGTCAGGAAGGTTCTTCAAAGTTTTGTCTCTTCCTAAACTACAGTTTTTATTGCTCTGTTTAAACTTCACTGCTATTTTTTTTACAAAGCTCTGACACATATATTAGTGGGGATGTGCTGTATCAGAGCTGCAGAACGCCTACAATTCCCCAGGTTCCTCTGTAGTTTTTTATGCCAGTGCATCCATAAAGGAACTCTAGTTCTTCCAAGTTTGCCCCATGAGAACAAAGTAACACCTTTCCTGTGGAAATACTGTAATAAAACAAAGGGAATACAACACTCCCATTATGAAGATCCCATGGATGGCCTTTATAATTTATCAAAAGGAAAAGGCGTTCTTATAATATCTGTTAGAACTGTACACAGGGGAGGCTGCTTGGAGGAGTACATTAAGAAAAAGTCAGAAACCTGAAAGATATGTCTTTTTGCAGATTCACAATTGTGCTTTAATTTATTTTTGTAGCTTTTTCTCAATAGTCCAGTGGCTTCTGTCACAAAGCAATTTCATTAAAGCTTTGATCATAGTGGCAATATAAAGCCAAGCTTTCTGCAAAGGCTCCATTGCCCTAAAGAGTGTGTAATTGGCCAAATGTCTTAGGAAGTTTTGCTTGGTTTCTCCAGAGCACAAGTAAAAATTAATTACCCCAGCAGTAGCTGCAGTGCCATCATATAAGGGTGTCAAAACTAGTCTTTCCAAATGGCGTATTCTAACAGAGCAATAGATATGAGACTTGCCATAAATGTGATTTGTGAACATCATTAATGAAGTACTAGACCTAATTGACTTCTCCTGGCTTTATGACAATATAAAAAAGTTCTGCACTACCAGTGATATTTCTCTAAAACTTCTCCAGCCGAATCCCTAATGCTGCAGAGCTCTCTTAAAATCAGTCCTTTACCAGTATTCACCTGGGATAAAGGAAACTGACTGTTAGACATCATCTCCAGTTCTTTAGAAATAATAAGGATTTTAGAGCAGTTCTTCCACTGCAGAATAAGATTAAGATGCTTTACAATTATCCCTGCAAACCCAAGCACATTAGAGACCATCAGCTGAGGGTGCTTGCTAGCCTGATCACTTGAGAACTCAGTCATGGATGAATAGGTTCAGGCTCAAATTCCCATTGTAATTTGGTTTAGAGGTTTGCATTTCTGTCGTTTGCATTTCAGGGACAAGCATTAACTTTTCTGATGCGATTACTCATTCTTGATCCAAAACTATAGTCATTATATTTTTGCCAATAAGATGGTATTTCAATAGGAAAGATGTTTTGGTTTCTAACCATCTTTTGTTCAGACATGGTGAGGTCTGTGACAAATGCCACCGTTCATACTGATACAGGAACACAGTATAGTAGTTTATATTGCTGCTGTAAGCATAAACCAGCCCAGATCCAGCTTTGGGTAGTATTTTTCAGGAAGTTTTGCTATATTGTTTTATATGAGGTTTTTAGTCATAGTCCTACAGAAGATTTTATTAAAAAAAAAATGGAATTAATTGCAGTCTACTGAAATGATTATTTTTTGCATTTACCTTAATTCCTGTAAAAATAACAAAAGAAGGTAGTTCATATGTTAAATCATATGCCATGGCTATTATTTTGCTTGATGTCAGGCAGGTTAACTTTTCACATGATAAGTGAACAATAACCTTAGTGGAAAAATCCAGATGGAATGAAATGTTTGACCTCTAAGTATTTGCTTGGAACATTTGAAGATTAACATTTGGCAAGTTAAACCTTCACCTGTGAAGGAGGTTGCTGAAATGTCAGATGTGGTGAACATCCCCAGCTACCACTGTCTTCATAAGCACTGAAGGAGAACCTTTGCGTTGGTCATGAATGCTAAATTCAGTTGACTTAAGCAGTTCACCTAATCAGTTGGTTAGTCTTGCTCTGTTTTTGTTGGCAGTCATGGGCAGAGGTGGAAGAGACTTTCTGTGGGTCTACCAGTGCGTCTATAAAGGATGGCCACAGCTTTGGGCTGCTTCTGATTACTCCAGGCTGCCCTTCACCACCCCATCTGAGTGCTCCCAGAAATGTCTCAATGGGTTTGACTTCTCTGTCCCTCTCCCTCCCTTCCTACTTTCCTCCTTCAGACCCTCAGTGGTGCCAGAGTTCGCAAGACCTGTTGTACTTCATCTTGTGGAGTTTGAAAAATACACAATCAGCTGAAAAAGTAATTGGAGAATCTGCAGTTTACTGATTTGACTGAAACTCACAGCGATTGTATTAATATTAATCACAACTATTTTCTCTTACTTCACTCCCTCAAATAGTGCATTCAGAGATGTATGAAGAAGTCATCAAAAGGTGATTATAAGGTGACTTTTGGGATGTGCTCTGAATCATGGGTGCTCTCCTTGCAGAGAAGGTGACTGCAGGTTGCCTGCAGAGGCGGCTCCTGCCTGTGGGCACTGGTGTCACTGGTCATCACATAGAGATTCACAGCAGGATGAGGAGCATGTGCAGCAATGGAGTAACTCCCAAACTACTCGTAAGCAGCATCAAGTATCCTGAAAGTATTCTCCAAATCCATCAGATTTTTTGAGGTTCAGCTCTTTACTTCAGGAGGACTAACCCTTGAATCTCATTCTGGGGACATCTTTTCTTAAAAGATTTGATTTTAGGTGTTCAGCACCTCCAGCTATGTTCGTATCAGCAATAGTGTGGAGCAATAGCATGGAGAACTAGGAGCGGAACTGTGGAGGTGTTGCAAAGATCCTGATGTTCATGCTGTATGCATTTTGGAGGTTTTAAGTTGGACCTCTCTGCAACCCTGTGGTTAACATGCAGGAGGTGGCAAAAAATCCAGCTTCTCTCTGAAGCTGCTTTGCCATGAAGCTGAAGCCTGGATGTGAAGGTGATTGCTTCAAACATGAAGTTCTGAGCCAAACTAAAACACTAAATAGATGCAACCTTTGAAACTGCTAAACTAGAATACTCTTAAATACTCTTTTTGAGGATGGTTTGTGTTCTCATACTCCTGCATTCAGGAGGTGAATTTAGTTGCAGCTCTAAACTTGCATTTAATGTTTTGAAATTCTTGTGGTTTTGTTGGCATGATGCAGCAGTTTGTCTTTGGTTACCTCCTTGCCGTACAGTATGGTTTGTGGTGTGAACTTTCTTCTATCTTTCTCATAATCTGCAGTTTGAGTATTCCAGAAGCATTGTTTATGCAGCACTCTTGGCACTGTGCTGCTTCCATGGAAACCTCTGACAATATATTACTGTTGGGCTTGGCAGACACACAATACCTCATTTTTCCATATGTCAATCATCAGAAAAGGCCTACTATGTCAGACCAAAGGTCTGTCTGTCCAGTAGCTTGTCTCTAATGATGGCAAATGACAAATGACTAGGGAAAAGTGTTGGACAAGGGCAGGAATATATCAATACTGGTATGAACCTCAACTTTCATCATTTTGGAGCTGGGGGAGTAAAATCTTTAATTCAAAGGCCTTTAATAGATTTTTCCTTTTTTTTTTTCTTGTCTTTGTCACTTTTTGAACCTGTGTAATAAATGAGAAAGGGATCTCAGCATAATTTAGTTTATAAAAGACTTCAGGAGGTCTCTGTTCTGACCTTCTACTCAAAGCTGGGTCAGCTGTGAGATCTGACCAGGTTACTCAGGTCTTTATCCAATTGGGTCTTCATAGCATCCAAGGATGGAGATTGCACGTCCTTTCTGTGCAACCATTTTTTTGCTCATCTAGGTGATTGTGTGTGAGAAAACAAGTAAACTTGCTGGGTAAGTAAATTCTCTGTTTGCTCAAGACTAATGAGTAAAATTAGTGTCATGAGCTTGTGGAAATAATCAGTAGCTCCCTCAGAGAAGGCAGTTTTTGATTTCTTTTTATATATCCAGTGAAGATACTTGATGCAAAAAAATGCAGTATTAGTAAAGAATGCAGGTCTATACCTAGTAACCCATATTTGGTTGAAAAGGACAAGGATGTCTGTAGAGCATCTGGAAGCCCAATTGCTTTTTCTTCCATGAAATGTGGATGGAGGATGACAGGTTGTGGGAAGCTGTGGAGTTTGAATGAGGCCCCAGAAGATCAGGGCTCTTTTGTCCATGGCTTGCAAACTGGCACCAACAGTTATGTCCCTGAGGAAATTCTCTTCGAATGAAGTCACTTCATATTTTGGAAACATGGAGGAGGAGCTACCTAGTCAAAAGTAAATGCCTACGTATGAACTTGCCTCCTCTTCCCTACATTCAGCAGAGAGAGTAGTTGCTTTTAAGCCTCAATTCATCCCAGTCTGAAGCAGCTCTGTAAAAAAGATCAGATGATTCATGTTCATGCCTATTGCTTTTCATTGACTATAGCAGGGTAACAGGGTGGCAACCCCACATGGTACTTTCAAACTGTGCGTGTCTGATGCAGACATCTTCTATTGCCCAGAACAGAAACCCAGCTATGTCTGATAGATGGGACAAACCTGCAGCTTCTACCTTTACAAGTTATTTTCTATGTATTTTCTCTCTTTTGTCGTTACCAACAAATAAGAGCTTTTTTTCCATCAAGGAACAGCATGATATGTGTGAAAGCTCTGATTTTTTTCACACCTGGCAGCCTTACCAGGTATTCTGTGGTTGGAGATTTCTTTCATCTGAATGCTCTCTCCTTTTCTGGTCTTCTCAGGCTCTTTAGGACTTCCAAAGGTGACTTGTGCTGGGTGGATAGAATCATAGAATAGTTAGGGATGGAAAGAATCATAAGATCATCCAGTTCCAACCCCCCTACCATGGGCAGGGATGCCTCACACTAGACCATGTCACCCAAGACTCCATCCATCCAGGTCTTGAGCACTGCCAAGGATGGAGCATTCACAACCTTATTGGGCAGTCTGTTCCAGTGCCTTACCACTCTCACAGTAAAGAATTTCTTCCTTATATCTAATCAAAACTTCCCCTGTTTAAGTTTGAGCCCATCACCCCTTGTCCTATTACTACAGTCCCTGACGAAATATCCCTGTCCAACATCCTTGTATGCCCCCTTCAGACACTGGAAGGCTGCCATAAGGTCTCCACGCAGCCTTCACTTCTCCAGGCTGAACAGCCCCATATATTCCCGATGACTGGAAAAAGGGAAATGTAATCCCAATTTTCAAGAGGGGGAAAATGGATGAGCCGGGGAACTAAAGACCAGTCAGCCTCACCTCTGTGCCTGGCAAAATCTTGGAGCAGATTCTCCTGGAAGGCATGCTGAGGCACATGAA
>JASSUY010012154.1:47690-64802 GCA_032466535.1 Forpus xanthops
GGGAAGTTGTGAATGCTCCATCTCTGGCAGTGTTCAAGGCCGGGTTGGACATAGCCTTGGGTGGCATGGTTTAGTGTAAGGTGTCCCTGCCCCTGGCAGGGGGTTGGAACTGAATGATCTTAAGGTCCTTTCCAACCCTGACTATTCTATGATTCTGTGATTCTATGATTCCTGTTATGTGCTTATCAAGCTGGTGTGTATTTTTATATTAGAAAAGTAGGTTGTTTTTTTTCCCCCTCTCTGATGCTGGACATGAATTATTGAATTTATCATGTACCTGCCTAGGTTAAAAGGATTTTCTGAGGAGAGTGATGCACTTTCTTGACTTCAGCAAAGATCAAAGATAATGCTCACATGCTTCATCTTTCCCAGCTTTGTTATTCATTGGTGGCAAAAAGCTTCTTTGTAGACTCTTTAATTAATCTAATTTTGACACTGCTTCTTGGCTTTCTTTCATTAAGTCATTTCTCAGTGTTGAAAATTGAGGTGGTTTTTTTTTGGCCTTTTTTTTTTTCCTTCCTGGTTTCACAGAAAAAAAGGCTCTGAAACTCTTTGCTTAATGAATTAGGAATGAAGAGGTATTAAGTACACCAGTATTTAATAATATTGTCAGAATATGCAGCACCATTAAAGTCCAATCATCAGAATAAGAGACTTTCATTTCAAACATGATTACATATGGCTGGAGCATTCCCAAATCATAAAAGTATTTATTAGATAGCTTTTGTTTGCAATAAACAGAATAGTTGTTGAGTGCAGTTGAACATAGTTGTGTTATGATCTTTGAAGTATGTTAAATGTTAGCAGAAGAAATATTTTGTTGTTCATTTGCTTTCTAGTTTTATGCTACTTGCTTTTTATCTGCTACAGAGAAGAAATATTAGCAAAGGCTGTGTGTGGAAATGTTGCCAATATGGTTTAGCTATCTTCTCAAGTGACTCTTGGAATCATATCCATCAAGATAACTGCTTTTCCTCCCCTGTTTAGCCAGTCTGTGACAAAGATGTGCTAGTTCTTGGCTTTGTTTCATGCTTTTAACCAATTTAACCCTAGCAGAAGATAATCTGCTCAATTAATACAGTTTTACTGGTTGCCATCATCTTTGTTCATGTTGTGGACATCTTCCAGCACTTGTTAACTCTTGAAAAGTGTTGCAACCACTGTAATATAGCCCCCTTTCCAGAGCTGGCCTTTGGCTGTTTTACAGCAAAGGAAGCTTCTTTCCCCTTTCCCCTTCCCTTCCCTTTCCTTCCTTTTTCAGCAACATACAGTACAGAGTATCCCTTTGGTCAGTTTGGGTCAGCAGTCCTGGCTGTGTCCCTTCCCAAGATCTTGCTTACCCCCAGCCTTTTGGTGGGAGGGGAATGTTGAAATGATAGCACTGCTGCTGGGAAGCATTACTCAGCAGTAACCAAAACACTGGTTTGTTATCAACAGCTACTTAGCTACCAACACAAAGCACAGCACTATGGGCTGCTGTGGGGAAAATTAACTCCATTTTAACCAGCTCCAATACAAAAATACATGTTTACCCAGGGAAGATGTTTCCTAGGCCAAAAGTAGGTATCACCTCCTATTACAGAGAAAGGAAATCTTCAGCAGGGATGTGCCTTTACACAGCTCAGCACAGGCAGCCTACCAAGTTTGCCACCAATCCATCATCTCCCTAAAGGCTTGGGCTTCAGCACATGTGGGGCAGCTTTACCTGGTGGGAACTGTTGGTACCTTAACTAAGAGACTCTGTGCAGAGCAGTATCCCGTCGTCAGGGGAAGAAAATCCTTCTTGCTCTCTGAAGGAGAACACAACCTTTTTGACAAGCAGGTTTTCTGTTCAGAGTTGCAATGTGTGCAAATGCTCATGCATGCAGCCAAATGACTTTGGAATCTGTGAAGCTAATAGATGCTATCTCTGTAGGCTCCTAACGGCTTCAAATGATATTTAAAATATTTAAACAAAATAGCTAATCTGTTCTAGGGTAAATACATTCATATGATAATTCTTAAGGTTGCTGCTCTTCCCTTATATTTCATTATTTGGAAAAGGGACGCCTGTCTGATGCCTCATTTAAGATTCAGTGGATTCTTCCTTGCTTCAGTAATTTTCCTATTAAATTACAACTATTAACACTCGTTCCTCACCCTAAAGGAAACCAATAAAATCACCCAAACTAATGAAGTTGTTTTCAGCAAGAATCTCGTTACGGGGGTACTTCTAATTACTGTTAAAATGAACTGGAACACAATGCCTCCAGAATGGGATGTCCCAGAGCTATCAACCCAAACCATAAACATCTGTGCAACTCATAATCTCTTCATTTAACCTTTGTAATAGCAACATAACCTCAACTAATTTTTAAATGCTAGTAGGCATTAAAATAAATAGATGTGAAAATGTCACTAGCACATTAAACATAGAATTCTGATTTATGAGCATTGCCTCCCAGTGAGGAATTTGGTTTTTGTCTTTGAAAGCATAACCATGCCAACTGGAGTTCATGTTCCTCTTATATTGTGTACTCTGAAATATCCTTTTTCCTCTTCTGCTCCAATTGCTGGATTTAGATATCCTCACCCAGAAGACTGCATTGAGGAGTGATTAGGGTATAACTTACACATTAGAATGCGTGAGATAACTAGAAAAGCAAAGCTTCAGATCAGATTTAATTAAGATAGCTTACACTCTGAGTTCAGTTTTCTGCCTAAAGCAAGGGAAAAAATGAAGAGTAACGGTTTCTTCCAGAAACATGATACTTCTGGGATAGGAATTTAGAACTCCATAAGCCGAATAGCTTTTACTCCTGTGAGTAGTCCTCCTGAAATCAGCATGATTAGTTATGTGAGTAAATGGTATTCTGCATAAATTAATAATGCACAATCTGGTCATATTGAAATTCTTGTTCTGGCACAGATTACTAATTGCCTGCAAGTCATTCAAGTACTGAAAAAAGAAAAGGAAGTGATATTCATATGAATGATGGTTTGCAGGGTTTTTCTTTTTAGTTTTCATCTATGTAAAACTAAAGCATTAATACCAAAGTAAATCAAACCAGGATTCTTCAGCTGGAGCTTGCTAAAGGGCAATGTCTGCAACTCGTGTTGCATTCACTTCCTTACAAGAAAAAACACAATTTGTCGATACCAGCAACTTAGTCTATAAACAGCACATCAAAATTTCACTCATAATTGTAATCACCATTAATTTACTGCTCATATTACAGGGCAGCTAGAAGGCTGAGAGCAACTGAGATCCATTTCTATAAAGAGCAGACAAGTAAATAATGTGAGTAACTGCACTGGGCTATCTGTGTTAACTTTCCTTCGTAGATCATCCTTAGGCTTTAATGTTATATATATAGGGAAGCATAAGCCAAAATATATTCCATCCATTTCTTCTGTTGTTGAGTGCTAAGTTCTGGGCTCTGCTATGCTAGCTGAAGTAGAAGGCAAAAGAGTATTTTTATAAGCATTGGAAATACTGTGGCCTGGTGTCCTTTGAATTTGTATCTTTTGACAGATTAAGGGAAAGGAGGTGTGAGAAGTGAGAAAACAGCTTCATTTGAACCTTTTTTTCTGTGGGCTCTATGCGAGGTACATACACTTATGCCTATAAGCTCCTGGGCTTCCCTCTGGCTAGGGTATGAATGGGATCTTTGCTTCTGGTCATCCATTTATTTTCATGAAAGCTGTAAACCCTAATTATCTTTCAGTTTGTTGTCAAATTGCATTGAAAATTAGATTGCAAAGATGTTGAGAAAGACACATAGACAAACATGCAGACTAAACGCTTAGCTTAATTTCCACCGGAAAAATAGACTAAAATACAGAGGAATTTTTTTTCCTTTAAATGTGGGAGATTGCACAGCATGGAAGTGTTTTGTGCTTAGGATTGATTTAGATGCTGACAAAATCCTAGCTTTTTACATAATTCTTTCATCAGTTGGAAAATGTGCTATGAAGCCACAGAAGCCACAGTCAGAGGTGACGGCTCACTGTACTGGGTGCTATTTGGGTAGATGAGGACAGCTCAATTTTCATTGGGTTGCTTATGACCTATAGAGTCAGAAAAAAGCTCCAAACAAAAACCAGACAAAAGGTTGGAATACAAAGAACAAAACCATACTGTAAATGCAAATTATATATCTCTATTTTTTCCATTTTTTTATCTTCTACCACTATCTAAGCCTTACTATAATCTTGACAGAAGCATATCTGTCTCCTGATAAACTAGTACATAGGGAATAAAAAGTGCCTTGGTACCTAAAGTCTTGTCCCCAAACTACAGAAAATTATTGAAACAAAAAAAAAAAAGACATATTCTGAAAGTTGTTTATGAACCTGTTTGTGTGGTCTGAGAGAAGATACAGAAATTGTTGTGAGAGAGGCAAACACGTGACTGGCATCATTTGTTGCATAGAGAGATCAGGGAGACAGGATAAGTGACAAGAATAACTACCAACTGGCAGAAATGTACCTTTGTCATGAGCAATTCAAAATCTATTCAAGGATATTATCCTGATGCACAACAACAGAGTCTGAGCTGAAATGGAGATGCTGGGGGATTTCACAGAGACTTTATCTTTTTTCTTCCTTTTCATGTGATATTACTGACAGGGATTTTGTTCTGTTTTTATTTTAAATTATAGCTGTCACTAAAAACTGGTCTGTACTCGATTTGCTTTGCAGCTCATGTTGGTTGCTTTAAAGCCTCTGGAGTGAAAAGAAACAGCATGGTTACATAGCCACCAAGGGCTGGGGAGGACAGCTGAGGTGGCTGAAACCATTCGTATCACTTTTAAGGAAGAAGGAGGCTTTGCAGCTTTCCCTCAAGTAGTCACTCTCCGGATTTGTACTGTTTTCTCTTTTAGTTAAAGACATGCAGGTGGCAGTGCTGTGTCAGAATCTGGCTCCTCGCACTGTATTTGACAGTGGTCAATGGCAATGGTAGAATAGGATAAGAAGCCTGCAGCTGTACAACCAACCACATGTGGTTCAGGCACCTAAGTGACATAAATGTTACTAATAGTTTTTGGTGATTTTTGTCTTCCATTATCTTGCCTACTGTCTTTTGGAGCTCTTGTATGTTGATAGGTTCCAGGAGGTCTGTGTTTTATTACCCACAGCAAAAAAATATTCTGTCCCCAGCTGTTTTGCACTTTATTTTTGAGCTCCATGATCTGCATTTCCTGGAGCTGGAAATAAATCTAGTGAGTCACAAGTCTGCATTTGCAGACCTTATTGATTTGATATTGATATAAGGAACACTGAAATGATGAGTCTAAAATTACTGATGTCATTGCCATTACATCATTTATTAAGAAAGATGGCAGGTATTTTCTGCAGAGCTGGGTAAGTGACTTGCCATCAGATTCAAATGCAGTAATCCAATTTGGATAGGACAGACCCAGTGGTCATTATTCTCAGAAACATAGTTAGAGGAAAGGACAAATTTTCTTAGGTTTTAGAGTTAAAGAAATCGAGGAGAGACCAACAGATAAAGTCTGAAAAAAATGACACAAGTCCTTTCTTAGTCCAAAATGTACAGTTATAAAGCTAAATACAGCTCCAGAAGCATGAAACAACTGACCTGAGACAAGCAAGTACGACTGAAAGCTTTCTCTTGTTTTAAATCTCTTAGGTCTATGAAGAGATACAACTACTTATAAATGTTATCTCACTTAAATAGATCACTACAGATGCAGTGCTGTCAGTCATTTGAATAAGTAATTTGTAAATACTGATGGAATGTAGCCACAGGACACTACACCACAAGCCTCTTGCTTATCTCTCTGAGCTGTAAATGAACCCTTTCTAACAACATTTTAGAGAAGCATCTAATTTTTGGCTCTTGTTGAAGCTGGCTACAGTCAACAGCAGCTTTTTGAAGACCTGATCTCTTGGTGGCTTTCTGACATGTTACCTGGGGAACTGGCTGCCTCTTTTGAAATTGAGAAAAATAGTTGATGCTGATATATTGTGGGTAGTTGAGCTCACTGAAAATCAAAAGAATAATATGGTTTTTACTCTTTGATCACTGAGAGACACGGTTTTAAGTAATGATATTGGAGAGTTTGACATGTTCTTCCTTGGAAATGATCTCTCGATCCTTTTGTGATTTTACAGTTTTCTACCCTTCTGTGACCCTGAAAAATTCTAGTGCTTTTAGCATTGCTGTCAAAGCTTGTGTTTTGCTTTCTGTATCTTTTTGTTGCTGCTGGAAGAACTAAATGCCTCTTGATAAGATTATTTTAATGTATTGCTACTGATACTTGTCAATAACATTAACCTTCTTACTAATTTATTGCCTTTACACGCAATGGACTATTGCTATAGAATGGTGACTTTCTCTTTCTAAAGGCACCTTTTTCTCTTAGACAAAAATTTGAGTAAAACATTTTTTCTCTGGAATCATGGCTTGCTTCAACCCTCTACCCCCAAATTCAAACTGAACTCATACAACTGAAAGTGTGACAAAAAGCTGTTAATGTTGTTGACCGTATTGCTTTACGTATTGCATATATTAATCTTCATATATGAGTGTTTTTTTTTCATCTCTGAACGATGTCCACATGAGCTACTCTGGAATGACAATATGCTGAAATCTCAACAGTCTGTAAGAGTGCAATATGTCAGAAGAACCTAATTTCCCCTAAAATTCCTTTAAAACAGAGTAACAGTGATATGGCATCGTATTTATAGGGAAATATGAAAGCATTCCACAGATAGCTAGGAGGAAGTCACAGAAGGGCAAGATTATTGTGCACTCTGCTACCATGGCACACTCATGGTCACCATTAAGAATATTTATTTACAAAGTTTGTTGTTTTCTTACCAGCTCATTATATTAGTTCCTTGTTGTCCAGAGATTTGTCTGAGACTAAAAATTAAAACCAGCAATGTTATGAACTAATAAGCACATCTAATTTGGATGCTGTTATTGCATTAAATAGAATTAGTGACAGCACCATTTCATTTCATTTTGGTAAGGTTATTATCACCTACATATTCCTTCCATGAAATGGGACCATAACTACTTCAGTGGCTATAATGAGAGCACACATGATATTTCTTTGTTTCTGTTTTTAGGTCATTTCTCGCTATTAGATAATGTTCATCATTAGGAAGGCAAAGTGGTCTATTAGAGGGAGACTTTTTCCTCTGGTGATACAGGAAACCTCAGATGATCTTTTGTGCTTTCATGTGGAAGCACAAGGAGCATACACCCAGGATCTATGTGTTGTGGCAAATAATTTCCAGGAATACCCTGCTGGCATCTCATGCCAGGGGAAACAGAAGGAGCAAGCATCCATTATTGCACAACATCTGGATGCAGCGTATGACTCAGATTCATGATGGATGTGCTCCCACACCTCCCACTTTTTGAACAACTTCCAATCAGGACCACAGAGAGACCCAGCATTTATCAGATAGCTTCACTTTTTCAGGTCTTCATTCACAAATTCGTTTCTGTGCAATGATGCCCAAGACAGCACTAATGAGTTCTCTGAAGTGCTGGAAGCAGGATAGCCTTGTTTTTGTGGCGCTCTGCCCAGGTTAATCAGCTCTGTTTCTCAGCAGTGCTAATTAGGCAAAGCAGAGATCTCCGTGGTGGTGAGTATATTTGTTCTTCTGTGCAGTTATTTCAGGCAGCTCCACGTGGTATCGCATTGTGCTGATAGACCTACCCTCAGTGTCAAGGACATTAAGAGGGAGCCTTGTTCAATAGCTCTGTAGGCTTCAATACCTCTGTTCCTCCAGTAAGTGTAGTGCGATTTTTTGTCATTAATTATTTAAATGGTTGTTGTGGTTTAATCCAAGCCAGAACTAAGCCCCACATAGCCACTTGTTCACGCCCCCCATGGAGGGAAAGAGGAGAGAATTGGAAGAATAAAAGTGAGAGAACTCATGGGCTGAGACAGAGACAGTTTAATAGGTAAAGCAGAAGCCATGTGCACAAGCAAAGCAAAACAACAGATTCATTCACCAATTAATATTGGCGGGTAGGTGTTCAGCCATCCTCAGGAAAGCAGGGCTCCATCATGCTTACAGTGGTTACTTGGGAAGACAAATACCATCGCTGCAAATGGCTCTCCCTTCCTTCTTCTTCCCCTAGCTTTATATGTCAGGCATGAAGCCATATGGCATAGAATATCCCTTTGGTCAGCTGGAGTCAGCTGTCCTGGCAATGCCCCCTTCCAACTCTTTGTGCATCCCCAGCCTGCTCGCTGATGGGGTGGTGTGAGGTGTAGAAAAGCCTTTGGTTCTGTGTAAGTGCTGCTCAGCAGTAATTAAAATACCCTTTGGTATCAACACCCATTCAGTACAAATCCAAAACACAGCCATGTACCAGATGCTATGAAGAAAATTAGCTCTATCCCAGACAAAACAAGTACAGTGCTACTCCTTGGAGGCTGAGCTTCTGCCTGACTCAAATGCTGCCTTCCGATATGAGTCCCAATTTCTCTTCTGTAATAGCCTATACCCATCCTCTTCTTCCATAGCCCACACTAGAATTATCCTTTAAAGACAACCTCCTTTGTACGTGAGCATAATAAACAGCTTGTGAAATATCATATGGCACCTTTTAGGGAGTACTGCACACCGTGCCTTGGGAGCTGCAGTTGCAGTTATTGTTCATCTCTCCACTCAGCCTCAGAGTGGAACCTCAGAAGGCAACACTCAGCCCCTGTTCAGCTCATTACCTTCACTGCTTGTCCTGGTGAAGATTTCTTCTCTCTTCCTGCTGAGATGATCCTGAGGCCATGGCCCAGGGACCTTGTGGGTCTGGGTTCTGTGAGGCAAGGAGAGGTGGCCAGAAGCAAGGGCTCTGCAGGGCGCCAGACTCTCCCAACTGATTCAGGAGGGTCTCTTCCTGTTCTGCATCCAAAACTGACTCCTAGGGGTTAAGTCTGAAACAGTGCAAGGCAGGGTGAGTTTATTCCCCTTTCTGTGGCCTTGGTGATCATTTACTTTTGTTCATCCTAGGGAAGGGATGATCACAGACCTCACAAACAGTTGTTGGATTTTCCCAAGATGTTTACTTGCTCTACAATTCAAATTTAAAAGCTGCTGCCTAGATGTAGTCTGGAGCTAGTGTTTTGTCATGAACAGTGTGGAAAGGAAATAAGAACTTGACTGAGGACCTGTTTCTTTTTACAAAAGAAACTGATTATGCCCAACATGATCAAACCATTACACTGCCTGCTCTCTGCTTGTTCCAGTGACAGAGCCATCCACTGCAGGTATTGATTGAAAATTAACATGGTGCACAAGACAGAGCAGTCTGTGAGGAGACATTTTCTAAGGTGTGAGACTATTAGGGCATTATTTTACTTTACTGGAAGTTAAATTTTGCAATGTGCTACTTGTGAGAGCTCACAAGAATCCAAATGTCATCCTTGCAAAATCAGAGCCAAGTAGCACTTCAGTTGGTGTGCTGCTTACAGGCAGAATTTGCTCTCTTCTTTTATTTCTTTCTCTTTTTTTAAGAACATATGCAGGCCTGCTTGAATCAGAATATACTAACTGGATTATTTATGCTGTGCTTGAGCAACTAATTAAAATAAATTTGAGGGCTAATGACAACTCACTGTTTTGCCGAACCCTCATGGAATAAACAGCCGTAACAGGGAATTAGCCTGCTTCAAGAAAGCATTTTCTGAAGTTACTGTCTTGGATCAGCTCTCCTATGGCAAATTGGCACTGCATCGATGACCATAAAATCAATGCGTGGTGACAAAAACTGGGTTGCTCTTTCGTTGGAACAAGAGTGTGCCCTGTGGGTGCCATGCATAGTTTTCTTCTCTCCCATGACCTTTGTTGAATCTGTTGACAAGGCTAAATAATTCATGCTCCACAGTGTTTCCCTTGAAATGGAACTGTAACATAGGCCTTTCCCATAGCTGTGGCTCATATCTTGACCTCCAGCTTCCTACATAAGCAAGTTCACTCTTTTTCATGCTTGATGCGCCAGAGCTAAGGAGCACCGGGTGAATCCCTGCTCCCAACCCTGAATGCCATGAACTTCTCAAATGCTTGTGTTTTGGGAGCTGCAGACTGTGTCTTCCTTGCCTGCAGGGGTAGCCACAGAACAGCAAAAGAAAAGGCCACCTCTTCCCTGCTTCCCAAGCTGTCATCCATTAGCACTGGCCACTGCTCACCGGCGCTGCAGTGTGTGACTAGTAGCAGTGGGCTGCTTCTCAGTCCTGCATATCAGGGCAGGGCTGAACTCTTCCTTGCCATGCCTATGAGCAGCACAGTGCTAAAGGCAGTCTAAACATTTCATAAATGCTATCAGTCTATCCTGTAAGCCACAGTGAATGTAAGAATACAGGGAAATATATTAAATACATGCCACAAGCTGTCGGATTTAAGGATAAGCAGATTCATAGAGGTAGGGAAAAGGTCAAAACAAAATCAAAACAAACCCTTGTCTCTGTGTGTACTGTTGCAAGTAGAAGTACTGATAATCAGGAAACTATTCTACTGCATCAATATACATGACAAGCCAAAAAAATTGCTACAAAATTTCATGAATACTTCTGTGCAAACTGCATTTAAACTAATGTCAATGCTTCCCCTTGTAGATTACAAATTAGCAGCTATTCTCCTGTTAATGTAAATTTAACTTGCTGTTGTTCTTTACTTTTGTAGCAGCTCCATTCCAGTGGAAACTGAAGTGCAAACTGCAGAATGACTCTTCTCAAAGTGTCCAGATGGCAACAATAATTATTTATTATCTTTAGCTACCCAATCTGTGATATTGTAAATTGGTTTTCAGATGGTCATAGGAGTTGTAGCAAGTTGAGTGAAAAAAAATAATTGCTCATTAAACGCTTGTTCTGAAGGTTTGAACAATCAGAGGACTGCAGCTCTTTCAAGATAAATGAATCAATGTGGAAGTTTGGGACTCTGAGCTTGGAGGGACCAGTGTGGTGGGATGTGTACAATGAGGAATATATGGCACAGAGTTTGGGTTCCTCTGAAATCCACACTCCCAAAGCAGGTTCAGTCAACAGTTGTGCTATTTTCTTTTTACTGACGCCAAATTTATAGTGTAAAACCAAGAGAATCCTTTTCTTTGAGTTAATGCAGAGGCATGGCGTTCAGTTGCAACACACTGAGATTCTGAAGTGAGGGTCCATCCCCTTGCACTTTTTGAGATTTGTGTGGTTTTGTTGCAAGCTTGCATAGGCTTCATAGGTTTTACTCTCTAGAGTTCATTTTTCTCCTTAACCTAATTCTATCCAATCTGTCATATTTTCTTAGTAATGTTCTGAGGCCACACTTACTTTTTTCCTTGCTGGAAAAATTACCTCTATCTGGTTTATATTTGCAGGATAATGGTGACATTGGAATGAAGAGAATGACACACTGATTTTCAGCAAGGTTTTCATAAATTGTCTGTTTTGATTTATGATATGTCATTTGATTTGCAGCCCTCCTGGTTTTTTTTTTTTTTGTGGATGTTGTTATCCGTTAACATTTCTCTTCCCTTTTTCGTTTTAGCTGCCCGAGGTCTAAATTAGCACTTGTTTATAGTGCTATTTTAAAATTTGGGTAAGAAGCTTCTTTTCCAAGGTAATGTTTCTTATTGAGCCCCTGATGCCTTTGTTTTTCATCTTAAAGATACTGTTGAAAACAATGCAGTTTAAATTTTAAAGGTTCTAAGATTTACTCTGACAAATAAATCTATCTCCTGGTAGGCTCAGAATTGCTCTTAAGGTTGATGTATTTTATACTCCTCAGGGTCTCAAATTTTTCTGGAAGATGGTCAGTGGTCAAAGGTGCTAAGTTTCTATTTTCTCAAGGCATGAAGACTGGTTTTTATTGTTTCTATAATGAACCCACTGTAGTATCTTGATTGGAGAAAGTTCAAGGAATTTTCCCTCACATGTCTTCAGGTTGTGCACTTATGGCAATTAAGAGTCTATTTATGGCCCAGAGCACTATTTCCCATGCTGTAGTATATAAATGATGTCCAAGTGTGTGCCTCTTCCTACCTGTGTGCATTACCAGGGGCTGGTCTTGCTGCCATCAAGGTTAGTATAATAATAGATCACATTCTCCCTCCAGCTGAAGGGAATAAAAAAGATGATTCAGATAACTGTTCAGAACTCAGAAGAGGCTCTTCAGATTCCATAAAGCTGTTGTTTTCCTTTTGCCCATCAGTGGCTAATACTTGTCACTGAAAAACATCTCTTTCTCAGTGACATGGTTTAACCTACCCTGGCTCATGCTGCTCAGTGAGAAATTCCCTTTTCTTTCTTGTGCTACACATGAAACTAATACATAAAGTTTTTGAGAAAGGCTCCAGACTGTTTTCAAAGACTGCTAGGAGAAGGAATGTAATGCTTTGTTGTTTGCTAGTTAATGAGCAATTGCTTTCAACAATAGAGAAATATGGAAGTACAAGCATTGAGGGAATGTATGACAACAGTATTAACAATGGAGTTCTTCTTAGGTTTAGAAACAGATACACAGAGCTAATTGAAAACTGCGGTGATAGATGTTTCAATACTGGATTAACTCCAGGCCCGGGTCTCTGCTTCATCTGACAACGTGCCAGACTGCTCACATGCACTTGCTGTGCAGCATCAGTAAATCCTCAGGTCAGCAGTTGCCTTCACTGTCCAGGACCAACCACCATGGTGGGCTTCCTTGTTCATTTGTGGATGAACCACCTCCAGTGCTGTCTTTAGTCTCTGCTTTCACAGTTATCTCTCCAATGTCCTTACGCTGGTCCAGCACCAGGAGTATGATGTAATAATGGGTGTCTTTGGAAATATCCTCAGGTACATCCAGTATTGTGTTAGACTGTCATAGCCAAGTTTCTTGATTGTCTGCTGGACTTCCTATTTCTCTCTCTTTCTGTACACTGCCACATAACGTGTCATACATGTGGGTAACTTGCAAGGTAATGAGCTGCAAGATCAACTCATGTGATTTGATCTGTATTTTTTTTCTTTTAGTTTGATGTTGTTGTGGCTTAAGCCCAGCTGTAAATCTGCCACACAGTTAGCTCCTGGAGGGATGGGGAGGAGGATCAAAAGAATGTAACTCCTGCAGGTTGAGATAAGAACACTCCAGTAACTAAGGTATAACACAAACCACTGCTGCTACCACAAATAATAGTAATGACAAGGGAAAATACAGTGGAAGAGAATACAATCGCTCACCACCTGCTGACCGATACCAAGCCCTTACCTAGCAGTCAACCCACTCTGGGTCACCACCCCCAGTTTTTATATCCTGGGCAGGAGGTGCAGTGGTATGGAATACCTCTTTGGTCAGTTTGGGTCTGGTGTCCTGTCTCTGCTTCCTCCCGTCTTTCCCTCCTCTCTGGCAGAGTATGAGACACAGAAAGTCCTTGGTCACCTAAATATTTGAGCAGTAACTAAAAACATCGGTGTTATCAGCGCTGTTCCTAGGCTGAAAGTCAGAAACACAGCACTGCACCAGCTACTAAGAAGGAGAAAAATGACTGCTGCTGCTGAACACAGGACAACGTCTACTAGGTTATTTTCTTATGTAATCTAAGACTGAACATATTGTACTTTAATTACTTCCTAGTAATTAAAGTCATTTTCTCCAAACTTGAAAATTGTCATGGCAGGATTTTATCTCTTAATTCAGTTGAGTAACCATGGTGAGGCTTTCTGTGGCATAGCCAGGACTTGCCTGCATCTACAAGGGAAGCCAAGGAAGTGTGTGAAGCTGATTATAAGAAATGCCAACAGTGTGGCTCATGTTCTCTCTGCTCTTGTGAGGACACAGGTGATTTCTGCTATGATTTGGGACAGTGTCTGTCTTGCACAGATTCCATATAGAGATCAAAACAAGGACTGAACAAGATGCTTGAGGCAGCACTGCTGAGGAAAAAGAAGAACAAATACTGTCCCAGATAAGAAAAGGAGAAAAATATATTTCTTATCATCTTGCAACTGCTGACTAAAAGAACTTACGTTTGAGGCCTGGCTTGTCAAGAAATACAGCCACATCTGTTTCTGAAAAGCGTGCTGCCAGCCTTTGAATATAGCAAATACAAAGCAAAAAGCCCCTACTTGTATGACAACTGGACTCCATGAACAAAATAACAAGGCTTTTTCCGACCATGTGAGGTATGTTGCTTTACTGACAGCAGCTATGAAGTAAGATGCAGCATAGAATTTGCCTCTGAAGATGCTTGTTTGTTTAGCCTTATTCCTTGAATCTTCGACTGGAACTGCCTTATATTCTGATTTGGGAAGTCAGTGACTTGTCTTGAGACTGACTCCTTGTGTTTTCCTGTCCAGATGTCCACTTTGTTTCTACTGCAAGTCTGGGCAAAATCAGTGAAGGTGATTTTAGGGAGCCATGGTATTTGCTGTGGTCTTTTCATACCTCCTTTATGAATAATTACACTGCCCCCACTCTGAGTGGAGAGAGGAGCTGGAAATGTTTAAGCTTTCTCAGTTACCCTAAGAGATAAGATCACTGAAATAATCAAGGATAAATGCTATCTGTGTGGTGATGTAAGCATGTCATACCCATTAAATTTGTTCCAAATCCTTCATAATTATCTTTAAATTTTAATTTGATGTTTCTAGGTATTTGATGAGGCAGAGGAACAGAGAATTCTTTGGTGGAAATAAAGCCTGGAAAGATAACACACCAAATCAGCTCTGTTCTGGATGACTGGGGATAGCTTGTGCTTCTGCCAAAGAATGCACTAAGTTCAGAGGCTTGCCAGCTCAAGCTCAGAAAAACTTTCTTAAGGGAAATAAAAATGTCTCCTGAAAAATAGCCCCAAACCTTTAGACAATTCTTTCCTGTTCATCTAGAGAAAAGTAGTGAGGTGCAGTAATAGCACAGTCTGACAGCTGAGAGTGAGCCTATGCACAGTAATGAGAGGGAAAACACAGGGACCAGGATTGTCCTTTAATTTGCCCATTGCCTGAGGATGAAAGGAAGCTGCTGTCAGTCACACAGTGAAAAGGAAGATATTCTGGTGTGCTCGGGAATGCAAAAGGGGCTCTGTTATCCCTTCAGGAATCTCTGAGTAATTTCTGACATTAAACCTCCAAGCCACTTGCAAAGCCAATTTGAGTGAGAACGGTAACAAACATTTCTTCTAGGAGTCCTGGAGAGAAAATAAATAAATAAAAAAAATCGCTCCTGCTCTTTATTTTGCCTGGTATTATCTGCTGTACAAATGTCATTAAGTGACATTTCTCTCCTACAGGCCATCCACTATATACGAGGATTATTATTCTCTTCTTCTCTTTCCCACTGAAAACCAGATAGCGGCTGACAGCTAATGAGGGAGTCTCTAATCTGACAGCACTATGAAAGCTGCTGCCAGAAAAGATCTAGATAATGGCATAGGAAATCCTTTCTATCTTAAACTACTATAAAGGTGCCTGTTTGCAGCTGGGAAGTCAGGACATTCTCCTATAATCCAAGCTTGTTAGATCTGTATCCTCTTATACTTCTGCAACCCGCATAAGAGGAAAACCCAAAGCAGTTGTAGGGAAAATAAAAGAAAATAAAGGCATTCAAAATATGAAGGTAAAATTTCTAAATGGCTGTTTGTTGCTATTGTTCTATTGTGCTATTGTGCTATTGTTGCTCAACAGTTAAGGTGGATTTTTCTTTCAGTTACTGCATTATCCTAGAATTATTCTGTGTGTATGTATAATGTGTATAAAAATGGAGTTTTCACTGTGGAAGTACTGTACATTATGTGGGACTTCCTGAACTGAAGAACTTGCTGTTTAAATTTACATGGCAGAACCTCCTCATGATTTTGCATAATAAAAGCTGTTGTTGGTTGTCTGCTCCAGACTACATGGCACAAACAGAAATTGTCTCCCCAGGCTCAGCCTTGTGCCTTCAACCCAGGATGACCACTCTGTGGGACTAAGAGTGAAGTTTCTCTGATGTGACCCCAAAGTATTTCAGAGCAGACGTTTTGTTCTAAATAATTACTCACTCAGGATTCTTACATTGATATAGTCAGCACTATGACTTTAAATTATTAGACCTTTGCACATTATTGGTGTTGGAGAGGGAAGTTTCTGTCTGTCTAAGGGCAGAAGATGAGCAACATCCAGCTGAACGCAGCATCTTATTGAGTTCAAGCAGTGATTTTACTGTCCTTGAAGAAGGGGTCAGTGCAGACCTAGACTGGAGGCTGTGAGAAAGGCAATGGTGGGAAGTGCAGCAAACAGAAGTTGACCAGAGAATTTAAAAACAAAGATTTGTTTTCAGAGAGACCCAGCTCAAAGGAATTCTAGCATCAACTTTGCTGCTTGTTCAGTCTTTACTGAGCTTCCCAAAGGGTTGCTCTTTATATGTGTGTTTCAGTAAAGAGAAACACATCTCTTTGATGCAGGTTTCCTTTCTTTGAGGAAAGAACAGGCCATCCAGGTGCTCAAGCCTTCCTAAGTAGAAAACTTGCATAAGGTAGTCAGCACACCCAGCCTGTCCCTTGCACTTTAAGGATTAAACGTTATGCTTCTTGCAACTAGCTTTGATCCTTTGGGAAGATGGCACATATAAGTACATGCTGTGCCATCTGTACTGTTTTCTCCCCAACATATTATTTACACACAACAAGTTGTATTCCTATGTCCTTTTCTCCAGATGTCACTCTTTTTTTTTCACCTTCCCTTTCAATTCTAGGGTGCTGTCTGGTTTCAACCTGCTTAACATCATGCTGCAGCCTTTAATGACAAAGAACATCAGGTGCCAAAGTCCTTATTGCATTGCAAAAGACAGCATGCAGACCTTCTTTAAATGATTCCAAATCATCTAAAGCCCCTGTTTGGATGGTTTCGAAGGCAGCCCGATATTATCAGGCTTTCACCACTGAACTTGATAGCATATCATCCTCTTCTAGCAGATGTCCTGGGTTCAGCAGTAGCAGCCATTTTTCTTCTTCTTGCTAGCTGGTGCAGTGCTGTGTTTTTGATTTTGGACCTGTGAACAGCGCTGATAACACCAGTGTTTTCAGTTACTGCTTGGTAATGTTTTGTTTGACCCAGGACTTCCTGATCCTCATGCTCTGCCAGGGAGGAGGGGAAGCCAGGAGGAAGCAGAGACAGGACACCTGACCCAAACTGACCAAAGAGG
>JASSUY010012155.1:0-21720 GCA_032466535.1 Forpus xanthops
AGCTGCTCTATGGAAGGTGTCCCTGCTCGTGGCAGGGTTGGAGCTGGAGGAGCTTTAAGGTCCCTTCCAACCCAAACCATTCCATGATTCTATAAGTAAGCCCTTGGAAGTGTGTATATATACACACACACGTATATTGTATATCTGTATCTGTCTCCGTATATGAGCAGACACACACAAAATACGCAGTTATATTTAGCCTGTACATATCCCTGCTTCCTAAATCTGCCAGTGTAATTATGCTATAAGATATTTTTGGCTTTCCTGGTTCCCTCTCCTCTCCTGTGAGGGTTCTTCCCTCAGCCTGAATATCCTCCTTTGAACACCAACACAAGGGCACAGGTCTTTGATGCATCTTCATTACTAACACAAGAACAAAGTGATATTCAAGCTCCTGGAAAACAGTGAAGATGGAGATGAATACAGACGAAAACATAGCCTGTACTGATGTGAACTCCGTGTAATACAACTGTCTTAGCATTTACGGGGAAAAAAACTGGGAAAGCAATGCTAGGATTTAACCAGGTGGCCTTTGGTGGAAGGGCAATAGAAATACATTCTTTTCAATACTGTGGATTTGTTTCCAAATAGAACACTAACTTTTGGGTTTCACTTCTTCTGGGAGCATATCAGACTGCAGTCAGAAGATCCATTGCCTACCCATGCATCTATTACAGCCAAAGAGCCAGGAAGAGGGCACCAGGCCTATAACGGCAGCCAGACTGGAGCACACAACCCCAGAGGCTGGCTGCCAACACTGCTGCTGCTGCGTGACTTGAGGTTGACTCACCATGATGTAGAAGTTGTTTCCTACAGTGTGGGCAGCACAAACATGACTTTGGTATTTGCGTCCATTCAACTCGTTTGGATCAACCGATGGCTGCAAAAAGTTCACTTTCTGTGCCAGTCAACACCAACCAAAGGGTTCAGTGCCTGAGCTCTCACACATTCAGTACGATCCCCTTAGCAAACATGGGAAAACACAGTGCTGTGTAATCTACATAGCTCCTCAGAGAAAAGTGAGAAAGGCATCATCAGAGCATTCTGTGGCTCCTACAGGAGGCTCCAATATTCACAGCCATTCCTAAAGGGTCACCTTATAATGAAGTGGAGTTCACAGCTCCGGAACACCAATGGCATTTGGTGAATGGCTTCAAAAGCATCACCACAGACACTCCTAGCCTAATAATTGCTTCACCATTAGGTAAATATCTCCTCACTGTGCCATTGTACAGGAAAACAACGCTCCAGTTTGGGTCAGAGGTGAGGCAAAGCCCTGTAAGCTGAAGCTCGAGTTAAGAGAGCAGGAAACAGAGAAGAGCATAACACAGGCATAGAAGCTCTTCATCCGGACTGAGGTGGGAAGGCTGGGCAATAATGTGAACCCCTGATTCACCAAGCCGGAGGCACACACGGTCATAACATCAATCATAAACCTCACTCACTCCTGATTCACCAGCATCACTTTAAAATAGCCAGGTATATTTAGTGCACGGCTGGGCTCTCAGTAACTCCCAACAACGGAAGGTCTAAGAGGAGAATTCCCAGAGAAGCTGTGGCTGCCCTGTGTCTGCAGTGCTCAAGGCCAGGTTGGACACAGGGCTTGGAGCAAGCTGCTCTATGGAAGGTGTCCCTGCCCATGGCAGGGTTGGAGCTGGAGGACCTTTAAGGTCCCTTCCAACCCAAACCAGTGCGATGCTATGATTCTCTGTGCTCCCACACAGAACTGAAATGTGCAACTCAATGTATTTTTCCTTGTAAACTTGAGGAAAACCTTTCAGTGGGCTCTTTTCTGTTTCACCAGACACAGCAGATGAAAAGTGCAACTGTAATCACAGGTTGTTGTGCTGAACCCAGAGATGCTGACAGATGCATTGGCGTTCAAGGACACCACCCACACGAGCTAATGCTAAACAACCCACATGGATAAAACCCTGACAAACAAGCAGAACTCGGACTGCTGAGGAAGAGGAAGGAAAGGCAGAGGTGCTCACTGGGTGCCTCTGTCCTGATATTATGCTCACGACAATCTCTTTTCAGTGCATAGTGCCCTGGACTGTGTCCATGTGCACACTGAAGTGTGCCACTGGTGCTTCCTTGGTGCTCACCCTCCTACCCATGCTCAGCACGAGTCGAGGCCATGGAGCAGCATGGCTTGGAGCAAGCTGCTTTAGAGGAAGGTGTCCCTGCCTGTGGCAGGGATTGGAACCATGTGAGCTTTAAGGTGCCTTCCAACACAAACCACTCTGAGATTCTATGATTTCCAAGAGGTACATGCAAAGGTCCTTCACTCAAAGTTCTTAATCTAAGCAGGAGGTCAGAGAGGGCCTTCACAGGGATAAAGAAATGACCAAAGATTGGAAAAATACACCAATTTTAAATTAATAGATGGAGGAGGGGGAACTGTCAACAGTGAGACTCTGGGCTGGGGCACATGTTGGTCAGTTTGGTTATAAAGAACAAAGAAAGGTGTGCTGATGGAAAGAGGTTTACAGATACCAAGTGACTCAGGTCCTGACAGGTAAGTGTCGATCACTGCCAAGAACCTAATCAAGGGCAAGATGGGCCCTTGGTAGGACCTTGTCAGTCTCCTACCACAGTCTTCTATGTGGTTCCTCCCTCAGCAGCATCCTCCTCTCTTCTCATCTCTTCCCAACCAGGTTCACTCCTCACTTAGCAGGACCGAAAACCAGGAATTCCATCTCTCCACTCTGAGAAATGGTTCAAACACAGAATAATTAAACACTGAAGCACAAATTGCCTCACTCAAACCCCATTGACGCTAACAGGAATCCATCCACTGAGTCAAACAGCTTCAGCTAGGGTGAAGATTGACTGAAAACATCACCAGTAACTGGCCTCAAACATGTATTTCAGGAGGGCAGGGTCAGAGAGCAGATGCTACTGAGCTACTGGAGCCCATAAACTCTCAGATGGACTCTTACACAGTAATATCACATCTTGCTACAGTGATCAAGTAAATGTTATCCAAACAGACCAATAAAAATTGCCTTAGGTGGCTCTCCAAGCCAAAAGACAACCCTGTGATTTAGGAGGTGACATTGTGCAAACATATGCAACTCAGACAGAACCACACAAACCTCTGAACCATTTCATTGAAATCCAAGACAAAATCCCCAGATTTTTCTATTTTTGTGGCATGAATTAAAGTTTTAATAAAATATTGAAAGTTATTTGCTTTATTGGCCAGATTTCCACCTATTTCTCAGTGTTCAGAGGATCCTGAATCCTGTTTCAATAATGCTCTTTAATGAAACCATGGAAGAGAGGCAATAAACTACTGAGTTTACAAAAGGGGATTGTGAAGATCCACAGGTTCAACATACACGTTCCTTCAGTGTGTGAACATCTGCAAGCCTAGGAGTATTTTGTGAGGAGAAGGAACCAGGACCATCCTGCAAGCTTTCCATCGGAAAAGGGATGCGCATCTCCAGCCTGGCAGGATCCGTCCTGGAGCACCAGTTTGAATGTGTGGTCTGCTTGTCAGAGGGAATCAGAATGATCTGCACAATGGTTTATGAACAATGCTTTGCTAACTGTCTGTCAGGGAAGTGTTGGGAATATAGTGACAGGTTTGGACATGGCTTGGAGGCCTTCAACTTAGGACAGCAGATCCACCAATGAGAAGCTCTCCATTTTAAAGCATGATGCGTTGGAGAGGAGCACTCTGGAGATGTCTGCTCTGGTTAGAGATTACCCTTCAGCCAAGCATAGACTGCGTTCACTTTATCTGATATCTTTGTAAGAACTTGAGAACATTTTGCGTTCGTTTCTATGGATACATTTGACAACAATCTCGACCGATGACTGAGTATGAAATACAGCAAAATTAGAGCTGTGGTGAACACAAAGCACATCTAATTCCTGTTTATGCCAAACTGCTAAATGTTTCCTTAAAAAAGTCTTTATACATAGACTTGACAGCACAGAACAGAGGAGAAAATATCATCTGCTTTCCAGTCGATGGTATTCAACATCTTTTAAGTAATACTACAGAGCAGAAGTTGCTTGGAACAGTCTCACAATGCAATTCACATCTATTTAAAAGTCACATTATAATGTTATTATTTATTTGCCGTCCTTTCCATGTCTTTTCTTGCATTAGAACTGCTGAACAAGCTACCAAGCTAATCAGGTTTTCTCACTCATGATACATCTAATAAATTACTGGATAAGGAAGAAAGTCTTTAAGTACACAGCTGAACTTACACCACTGGTTTGTAACTTGATTGTACAGTATATTTTGACTTACATTACTGCACTTCTTTTCCTAACTGCAGATGGTTCATGGGGGCTGGTCTCGTTTCTCAAGTACAAGCAATAGGATGAGAGGAAATGGCCTCAAATTTAGGGCACCAGGGGAGGGTTAGACTGGGTAATTTGGAGGTGTTTCTACTCCAAAAGGGTGATGAGGCATTGGATCAGATTGCCCTTGGCAGTGATGGAGTCCACATCCCTGGAGGGTTTTGAAAGACACACAGATGTGGCACTTAGGGACATGGTTTAATGGTGGACTTGGCAGCACTGGGGAATGGTTGGACTTGAGCTTAAATGTCCTTTCCAACCTGAACAAAGCTGGGATGGTAGGCACAGCTTTCTTGTCATGATTTTCAGCCTCTTTTTGACTGAGAAAACAAACCAGGCTGGTAGTCAACATTTCCCTGTTTCCCTGTAAAGGCTAAATGCCATTCCAGTGCTGCTTTAGCTCCACCTGCCCCATTCCCAGCCCTACACTGCCCATGGCCTCACCACTGTCCTACAACCTCCCATGCTCAGCCCTTATCTTCCCAGGCCCTTTCCAGCATGTAAAAGATGCTGCTTTAGATGCTTTCAACCAAAAGAGTCAAATTCACCCTGATAGGAAGCAGATGTATTATTACTCTATAACACATGCTAACTCCTTTCTTTCCATCACACTGTACACCTTCCCCTGCTTGCAGAGCGCAAAAGATGCCCAAAAATGCATCCATCTCCCTTTTTTGCCCCAGCTGATGCAAAACTGATCTTGTCAACTTTCTTCCTCTCACTCTTCTCCATACCATAGCCGTCCCTTCCATCTAGTGCTTTTAAACGTACCATCTGCATAAGCAAACTCTTTGATTTCCAGTTGCCCTCAGCAGTGCATAGCAAAGCTTCAGCCATAGCAAAGAGCAGAGAACAAACACGTCTCCAAGTAACGCTTCCCTTGGTGACATGAATCAAAGCACTTCCTCACTGTCACAGTCAGGCAGTGGGAAAAGTCACACTCAGCCACCTTACCACACTTAGTGCTGCTGAAAGCAGAGGCTATTGTGCTTAGGCATGAATCTTCCAAACACTTGCAAAACATGGCAAAATTTGCCTGTTAAACACCAATTATCACAGAAAAAACCCACCCCACATCATCAGTAACAATGACACATTCCCTATCGTGCTCCCACTGAACTCAGCAACAGCTCCGTTATCATCTTTAATGGGATGAGATTTGGTCTAGAAATACGAAGTTATTCTGTTTGAGCAAAAATGTTCTGTTGTGGAATCCCAACTCTCCAACCCTAGCACACACACATCCATTTATTCCAGCCAGCACCTTCTGCATGCAAAGCCTGTCACTCCCTGCTGAGAGACTGATGTTCACGAGGCAGTCAGATAACATGAATATACACAGTGTGGATGCAACCTTCTGGGTGATAAAAGACCTTAAAGGCTGCAAATTTGCTGTCCTGAACAGGTCTAATTTCGAAACACAGATGAACACTTTGATACCAGATTGAAGCTTTTTTGTCTGTTTTCCAATAGAATAAATGTACTCTGAACAAAGAAAAGTTTATACAGAAAAGAAGTTGTTTACGCAGATATGAAGAATATTGCCTTTAAAATTAGCTTTCCTTTAAGAAAGGGAAGAGCTGTGGATAAATCCCACGGGAAGCAGTGAAAATGTCACTATCCCCCATTAGAGGCAAAATGCCTGAGTAGGAGATTTTGAGAACTGCATGCTTGCTAAAAAGTGCCCTTTTAAATGAGCTAAATAATATGCACCGCAGTATTCGCACTACTGCACAAATACAGCCTACTGCCACCACAAGCCCTATGTACAATGGGGACATACACCCCTTCTTCCTAACAACCCCCAAATCCATGTGCATGCTTTCACTGGATAGGATCCCGATACAGAAAACAGCCACATGACAGCAGTCAGAGCACATAGCACTGTTTGCTATGTGCAGCGCAATGTCCCACATTCAACAGGGGAAGTGGACGCATTCATTTTTCATTGCTTTACTGTCTCCTTTTCAAAATATCATTTAAATGTTGGTTATATTATAGCAACAGAATACAGCAACTTGGGTTTTTTTTGGTAAATACCTTCAAAAATCACTGCCAAATGGGCATTTCTTCCATACTCTGACTTATGGGTCTCTACACAGAGCTGCAACCCACCCAATACATCCAACTTCGGTACACATCCTCTGAGGAGTTTGTCCTGCTAACACACGTCAAATTCCCTCTTGGTAAAGAGAACGCATCACATAGTCACTGACCAGGGTTATCTCTTGCTGCCTTCCATTTCTGTTCACATCTCAGTTTGAAGTGTCACATCATAGATTTTGGATATTGAGTTCCAGCCAGCAGAGGTAAATGCATCAGTCCCCATCTTCCACTGTGTGTTTGCTTTCTGCTAAAACCTTCAGCAGAATTGCCTTAAACCATGAAAAAACAGCTCCTCACAGAAACAATGTCACGGCATTGCTGACAATACAGATGCTTTGCCCTTTGGGGAATTTCACATGGAAGAGATGTATGTGATTATTCAGCCACTTACTTTGGTAGAGTTTTCAAGTGGTTTTCTCTTAATTCCAAAATTCGCAATTTGACAAGTCTGAAAAATGACAGAAAAGGATTAGTTCATTGGATGAATTAGTTCAGGAACCCTTAAGAATGAGCTCAAACTACTTATTACAACAAAAAGGAGGCTGCTTAATGCACAAGAGTGAGATGTCTGCGTATTGTGGTCAAAATGCATTCAGAACCAAAAAGCCTCATGCAAGGTCAGACACTCCAGATGTTATCTGTCTTTACCTGATCTCTTCTGGGCGCCTGTGAGACATATCAGGAGTTCACAGTAATTCTGAACTCTTTTTATTCATTATTCCAAGGCAAACATAGCAAACCCCATTCAGCTCACAACTTCTGCAACTTATGAGCACTGAATTCTAAGGCTCCACACAGGGAGACCATCTGCAGAACGGATCTCCCCTGACTTTGCTGTATCTCAAACAGGAGCAGGACATGCGCTCAAGTGCTGGCATGAATTAGAACCTACACACAACAATACTTCACAATCCCATGTCATTGTGCAAACTCCAGCTGGCAATAGTGTTTAAGCCACAGCAATAAATCTCATGAAGGGGAATAGCAGCAAGGAAGGAGGACAGTGAGTTTCAGCAATTTCATGAGCCTAGCTCCTCGTATCACTCTGGCTTTACAGTCCAGGTCCTTTAGTGCCACAAGTGCAAACGTGAGGCTGTGGGAGAAGTCCATAAAACTTCAGATAGTTCTCTGTCCAGCCCAACACCAGTTTTCTGCCTCATGGAGCCTCAGGCTTCCTGATATCATGCTCTTCTAGAAAACTATGATTTTACTTTGTCCTACCAAATAAAGCAGAAAACATTTCATGTCCTCACTGTGCTTAACCAGGACCAAAAAGAGCTTCCAATGAGAAATGTGGAAAGACATTTACATGCTGCTCGGTAGCACTGTTCCTGCCTTTATTCACATGGCTAAATGAGACTGTAACAAACCAACTGAGTCTTATTGTACCAGAAGGCATAAAGAAAGCACTAAAATATGAAGAGCAAGAAGGGAGAAGCAGGTAAAGAGCTAATCAAAGAAAAGCGATGCCTGTATGCTAATGTGGGAAGTTCTGAAAATACGAGCAGGTTTTGGAAATGCAAGATACCAAATAGATAAAACAGAAGCAAAATAATCATCAAGGAACTATCAGCATTTTGTGCAGATAAAACCATGCATTTGTGAAGGAAAACCAAGAAGTTAGTGCTTCCTGCTGAGAGGGTCACAATACGAGGCATGTCCTGAAGCATAGATTATTAGACAGAGCACCAGCACAGCTTCAGAAGATCATAATGGATACAGACACCCCACACCAGATAAACTGAGGGTGTTTCCTACTTCATTTGGAACTGGATGATCTTAAGGTCCTTTCCAACCCTAACTATTCGATGACTCTGAATTTGAACATACTGTGTGACTCCAAACCCAGAAGCAGTCTGAGGATTTACCCTGCTCTGAAGACTCCTCCAATGCAAACAATGACAATTTCTCTCCTTCAAGCAGCATTTTCTAACAGGCATTGCAGCCTAAAGCCCAGACTCAGCTCGGGACAGTGACAGCTCCCTCAAGGCAGTGCTGATAAAGCAGCATTTTCTCTTTGCCTGAGCAGACCAGTGCAATCCCCAATACAGATTCTGCCATCTCTGTGTTCATTCTGGAGGGCTGAGTTGATGCTCCCAGTTGAACAACAACACACGTGTTCAGGTGATGCGTGGACCATGGAAAACACTTACACTGGGGGAATTCTGCAACACCACCATGGATTTCCGCTGCTAATCCTTTGTCTTCTGAGCTATCGTCCCGACTGGATGATCCAGCCATTTGGCTGTGGCAAACTGTGTTAACTTTGATTACCTCCCCCTGCTTTGTCCTTATCTAACACTTTTTGGCGCAGCTTCTGCTGTATTTATTTTTACCCTCATTCTCCAGCCTTTCTGCTCCGCTGTCTTTTGAATCTCCTCTCTGTTCCGCCTTTCACATTTTATCTTTGGTTACTCAATCATGTTTCTTTCTTTCCTCCTGACTCTCACCCCATTTTCCTTCCATTCAGTTTTCAACAGGCATAAACCATATCGTTCTTTTCTGCTCTTGACACAATCTAATAACACATTCGATCAAGGACAGGTTTCCTCTTCAGTTTCTCTCTCTTCTCACCTTTTCCCTAAGCCACCAAACTGCATGAATTCCTGCTGACACAACACCCTCTCCAAAAACAATCGTTCATCAAAACAGGGCTGAAAAGCCAAAATCTTTCTGTTTGTTTAGGGCTTTTTCTTTTTGCTTAGCTTTGTTTTTGAAAAGCATACAGCTTTAAAATGGTCCCTTAAAGCTTAAACGGGGTTCACATGAAAGAGCAACGCGCTTTGATGACTAATTCTTACCTTCCAAAGTTAGCTGGAAGAAACTCCAAAAAGGCATCGTTTAGATAGAGCTGGGTCAAATTTAGAAGTTGTGTGAAGCCATCTGGCAGCCTAAAAAACAGTTAAAAGCTTAATGCTCCCACCAAAGTTGCTATGGAAATGACAACAATGTATATTTAGAAAGATGACTCTCTCGCACCTTCTTTTTCTACCTAAATTCTCAAGCAGAACTCATTACAGACAGCATTTTTGCCCACTTTCATCTCTTCCACGTCGCTATAACCACATGGAATGCAAATACCTGGCACATTCAAGTTCCATCAGCCTTTCCACTCTTCCCAGCTGAGGGGTTTAAGTCAAAGGTGCTTTCTTTCTATCTCGCTTTTAACTGAAATAGTAAAATAGCATTCTTTTATCTCCCTCACTCCAGTTCATAAATCATGGGACTGCAGCACAGAGGTTTGGCTATTATTATTATGGCAAGCTTTCTGAAGGAATAAGAGGAATGGGAGATGAGGGGATGTGGGATGCAGCCTGCCTTACTTCCCAAACACATAAAGCACCGGCCCCTGTGCTCAGAAGGCTCCATCCCATGGACTGCTCTGCTCACACTTTTTTCACTCTATGGAAAGACACCACATTTGCTCCATGGCACATGGCTCTTTCCATAGATGCATCAACCCTGATGTATTTAACCAATTAAATAACTTAATCCTGCAACCGAACTTGCTATGATGCCTTCAAACTGAAGGTCACTTTGCAAAGAGTTTCTGCAGTTGCAGGGTACAACCACAAAGCACTGATACTCACTTGGAGACGGGATTGACGCTGGCTTCAATAATTGTTAAACATTTACAACATTTAATATTCTCGGGAAAATCTTGAATTCCTGAAAAACAAACATCCAAAGGATTGTCATGTACACATAAAAAACCTGTTTTAAGTTGTTTTGTTCCCAAATCAGTTGGCATTTTCAGATCAGACTTAGACTCTAACAGGAAGAACACATATGGTTTAGTATTATAGTGTAAAAGATGATACTTGAGCACTGAATAAATACACCAGAGCAGATATTATGCCTTGTATAAAACTATTATGCTAATGCTTGATTTATATAACCTTCCAGAATTAAGTATGATGTCATCTGTACTGAGATTTGTGCCTTTCATTTCTTTCCAAACTGTTTCCCTTCTTTGTCTCCTTCTCTTTGCTGGAGAGCACAAATGTATTCCCGAGAGTCTCCAGGCCCAGATCAAGAGGGAGTCTTTCACAATTTGAGTGCCTAAGCCTCAATTTCAGAGCAAAGACACTGAAGTTCAGCCAGGCAAAGGCTTTTAGGCTCATCAATATAACGGGATGGAATGTAAATGCACAATTTGGGAACACACTCAGCAAACTAATTACTGCCTGTATAAATCCTGGCAGTTGTTCACCTGCAACCTCATAGGCTTAAATACATCACACAGGAGCCCAGAAAGTGCAAGGCCACTTTGGAGAGTGGAATGGGACGTAAGTGCACTGAAAAATGGTCTCCCACTCCTATTTGGAATGGTCCTTGGGGATCCTTGAGGAGCCTTCCTCTTTGCAATGTTCATCAGCCACAAACCACCACAGCACAAAGCAAACTCGACTCTTTCTATTTAGAGAAAAGCCTCTGAGGTAGGTACCAGCCAGACTTCTCAAAAGTGCCAGACAGGAGAATGATACATAATCTGCAATAGGAGCGAGTTTCCAGAACACAAGTTTATCAGCTCTTAGGAACTAAACCCTCACAGTCATCACAATTCCTCCTCATGCTTTTGATCTCTTACCATTTTTACTGATATCGAGTTCTCTGAGGTTCACCAAGCTGGCAATAGTGGTTGGCAGGCTGGAAAGGTCGTTGTCTGGGATGCTCAGCTTGCGGAGAGCTTGACAGTTGAACAGTTGCTGCAACACAAGAAGATGCTTTACAGCACTTCAGGAAAAGGAGCAGTTTGGGATCAATATTTACACAAGGAATATCACAAAACTCCATTTGCTATGTAAGAATTCAACAGTCAAAAAGTAGTGGGAAAAGCCATTATTTGAGAAGAAATCCTTGCAGGCTGCTCAGTATCAGAAACAGCACAAACACAGTTGGAAGGAATAAGCAGCAAAGCAGTTGACTGAGAGCAGGAATGATCAGAAAGAGCCTTGTGTCAAAAACTCACACTCGCTGCAATCGATATTTGTAGGTACATATTTTGTATGTGACAAATTAAATCAAACACTGTTGTGGCCTGCGGTAAATTAAAATATTTGATTTTATAATTCAGTTTCATGATAGATTTTAAAATATTTGACTGCATGCAGAAGAATTTCACTATCTTTAAGAAACAAAATGCTTTGACATTCCCAAGGAGGCCTTCAAAACTCCCCAAAATTCAGGACTTGATTCGAATTTGATTCAAATTCAGGTTCAAACCTTACGTCACAATTCCCACTGCAAAACCAAACTCTCCGTTCAACCTGATGAGTAATCAATAAACCATGCTGAAAGCACAGATTTCCCATGGCTGTTTTCCTCATGAAACATCCCTGTCATACACCACCTTCCACGTGGGAAAATGAATGAAACCACCATGTTAGGAGGAAGCAGCCATGAAGAAGGATTTCACATGTAGGTACATTGCATCGCCAGGTCAGAGGTGCTGCAGATGAAGAACAAACAGATGTCTCCTTTAGATCAAGTAGCCAATAGGCTCTTCAAGCACAGTGTTGTGGGTACAAGAGGAGAATGGCCAGAGAAGCTGTGGCTGCCCTGTGTCTGCAGTGCTCAAGGCCAGGTTGGACACAGGGCTTGGAGCAAGCTGCTCTATGGAAGGTGTCCCTGCCACAGTTGGAACTGGATGAGCTTTAAGGTCCCTTCCAACCAACCCAAACCATTCCAGGATTCCATGAGATAATTGCTTGGCTCCACATTTCCCAGCAATAGTCCTGTGGTAAATGGGCTGCCACCACAGCAGGTTGAAGGAAAGACCTGCTCATTGTTTCCCACTTTGTGGCTTTGGGCTCCAAAACCATTTCGCTTTTCAAGAGTTAGAAGTGACCAAACCCTGTAGGAGCCTCTGCAAAAATGAATTCACAAACAGCACCAGAAAATTCGGTGCATTCCAGATGAGAACAACTTCAATGATCCAAGGACAGAGAAGCCATTTAAGGACAGGCTGAGAGAGCTGGGCTGGTTCAGCCTGGAGAAGAGAAGGTTCCTTAAGGGGAGACCTTAGAGCAGCTCCAGTGCCTGAACAGTGGCTATAAGAAGATGGGGACTCCCTTTTGACAAGGAGTCCTATGGAAAAGGCAAGGCATGATAATTCCTAATGAGAACAACCAACTATAGGAATAATCTCCAAGTGGTGGATTCCCCAGTGTTGGAGACTGTGAAGATTCAGTTGCACAGGTGCTGGGACACCTAGTTTAGGTCATGCTTTGCTAGAAAGTCTGGACCAGATGATCCTTGAGGTTCCTTCCAGGCTGGGACTCTGTGAGTCTATGAAATTCTCCTTGTAGGCATCTCATAAGGGTTCTTGAAATGTTAGTGCTGTGGTTACACCAGATTGAGCCTTTCTTTCAGACTTCTCTATCAGAAGGAAGTCTGTATATTCAGCTCCAGGCTATTTGAGAAGGCATAATGATTTCATTGCCTAGACGAAAAACCAAGTATCTGGAGAGGAGAAAATTAACACGCAAATGTCATGCAAATGCCAACCCGACCCTTCACTTTAAGCAAATTTCAGATCATTTTGACAGCACATTTTTCTGTCAAAACTTTCGATGGCAATCCTTTAGGAAATCCTGCTCTTCCTTCCACTTAATCCATCCCCAGAAAACTGAGTTAACAGTGCTCAGAATGAGAAACCCCACACCACAGTGGCTGTCAACTGCCACCAGACAAAGGGAAACACATCATTTTGGACACAACTGGAAAGGAATGTAATTAATAGGCTCCTGAGTTGGCTCTGAAGTTTCCAGCCACATTAGTGCAGGAGAAGCTGTAGCCCAGAGTAACACTCAGCATGGGGAACCTTCACTGTATTGGTACATATAGAAACCATACCATGCCATTGTACCTCGAACATTTAATTCCCAGTGCATGTCCCCAGCCGTTCCCTTGGAGAATTCATCTTTTAAAAGCCAAGAAAAGGCTGGAAGTGTTCTGACAATACCTGAACAGATATAAGCCTTTTGGAGCTGCTGAATGAAGCATAATAAAAAATATTCCCCCTGGAGTAACTTTGGGATGTACTGTTCTATCAGGATCTATACGAGTGTGAATACAGGTATGCGGCCCCAAAATTGGACACTTTTTTTTACCCACTGTGTTTTCAAAAGGTGCTTTTCTCAGTTTCTAGTGCTTTCTGGCTTTGCCATCATGCCTTTGTTGTAATCCTTGCACTGTACATCCCTGTTCTTCCTTTCAGGCTGGAAACCAAGTGGTGCCAATAGAGCTGTGAGTCCTAAGGACAGGTTGTCATTCCGAGCATCTCAGGCTCCTGCCTGACCAACAGCAGAGGAGAACAGTATGAAATCTGTGCTCCTCACTTCCCATAGGCATGGCTGTGAAATGGACTGGCCTGTGTTCTGGGGTAATCTGATGTGAGGAATACAAAGAAATAACACTTCCTAGCTTTGCAGAGCACAAATACGATTTCTTAGTGATGGATTTAGATGAAGAATTCAATGCCTTTAATGGAAACTATAACTTACATAGCAAATGCAATGCAAAAGAGAAATCTTTGCATTTATAACACCTACCCACCTGCATGAGCTATACATTAGCATTTACCTCACCACCTTTTTTACGTTGGCTGTATTTTGTTCTCAGTGAGACATTTAAGCATTAAGATGTAGCCTCTAACTGCAGGAGCATGTTATTTTACCAACACGTGAGATGGCAAAAGACAGTGCTGGCTATTTCTAGAGTTTGCTGTTGGAGACAGACGTTCCTTAGGCATTACCAAGTAAAACCCTTACAAAGTGGTCCAAGTCTTTATAAGGGAAAGCTGCTGGGGAAAATTTCCATCTCATTCATGTTTTTCTGGATACTGATTGCCAATGACTCCACCTTCATCAAAACCAATATTCACTTTTATTGGTCTCTGATCCGTGTAGCTCATACAAATAGGAGCATATACACAGCAGCAGCTCAAGATAATGAACTCAAAGGCACATAAAGCAACAGACTTGGTCAGATTTAGGGGAAAATAAAGAAGTAGAATTATCTAACAATCCTATAAATCCTTAAAAGGAAATGAAGATATTAGAAATGGGGAACTAGAAATCCATTTCTAAGGAAGACAGAATGAAAAGAAAAACAAAACCCAACATTGTTATGACATATAAAAATGAAGGTAAAAGTTTGAAGAAAACCCAAGCAGAATGACTTTAATCAGATTCATGCAAAACAACGCATTGGTTTCTAGAGCATGACACAGCAGTGGAAGTAATTCAGGTAGAACAGGACTTAATGGGGTTGTTTCCATTCAATTTTTAAACATGATCAAGTGTTCTCATGATATACAATTTCAGAGGAACACTGTAACTTCAGAGGCCCCAAATTTTGGTGCGTACCAGGTAAACTGACCAAACAGATCCCTGGATGAAGTGACTGGAATTCACGTTTAGGGAGAAGAAAGTTCAGCCTATGGTAGATCGCAATGTGTTAATGTTCAGTCATACTGTGCCATTTGAAGGAAAAGCTGGAATTTTCTCTCCTAGCCCATTAAATCACCATTGGAAAGGTTTCAGTGGCATGCAGCAAAAAGATTCGAAGCGGAAAATTTGATAAAGAAATTATCAAAGAAATTATGTTTAATTCATGGTCAGGATTAAGAGCAGCTGAAGACAGAATATTACGAATGGTGATAAGAAAGCAAATTAACACAGTCATTAATCGACTCTTAGACAAGGCCAAGACTGTGTCAGACGATGCGTTTACTCCAGAGGACTTCTTACATCCATAGTATCTGCTTAAAATATTATTTATAGTAAAGAAAAATGGGAAAAGAGAGGTGCCAAAATAGAGTGCTACACGTTTAGGTCTCCCCAAGCTATGCATTCATGTGCTGCTGTGTTGTACAGACCACCAATACAAAGGAGATGATACCACAATGCAACATGAAGGTTTCCTTTCTGTTGTGACTGACACTAACATCTACCATCTTCACCCCAATGTCACAGGTTTGGACCCCTTCCCTTTGGGCCCTCAGCTTTGCCATACGGAGTTACAGCATACTGCTCTTGTTCTGTGCCTTGATGTATTTGTCTTCCTTTATGCACAGCCATTTAGGTTGAATGCTGTAGTATGTGTACTTTCAAGAGCCTCAAAACAAATACATGCAAAGCCTTGGCTAAATTCAACATTTTATATATGCTTCAGTCCCATTCTTCAGGAGCACAATTAAAATACACAAGGTTTACAATAAATGATTATTAAGAGAAATAGCCCTCATTGTAGTGGAGATCATTTTACTCCCATTTCATACTTATGGGGACAGACAAAATACCTGGTTCTCTTTTGCCCTTTCTAGCAGGAGAGAGGATGCAGCTCTCCGTGTCTTTTGTCTGTGCCCCTTAGAAGATTGCAGATACCCTGTCTTACCATCTGTAAAGAATCTCTTGATGGAGTGAGCAATCTTAAACGAACCATCATACCCGAGTAAAGGAACTCCCCGTAATGGCAAAAAGATGTTTTCTACATTTGTAAATAGAGTTCAGATAAAGCCTCCCTGCAGCCTACGTAAGAAATGCATTGAGAGACGCTGAAGAAGGGATTACAGTGGAACAATGTTTAATTAAAGACTTGTAAGCACCTTTCAGTACTGCTGAGCAAAATTCAATTAGGGAATGGATTACATTACTTCATGCTTCATTATGTAGCTTGCACCTACTAGTAATTGATTTTCCCCTACCTTGCCCTCTTTTGTTTCCACAACACTGAAGTTACAGTAACTTTTAATTCCTCAGAGTAAACATTAATCAGATTTCAAGATCCCATATAAGAAGTTTTGCACAGGAAGGGTTACTTCAGCAATCTCATTGCAGAACCTCCTTTGCAGTTAGAACACCAGTCACTGGCATTCCTCCCACGAAGATAAAGGGCTTATCCTGATGAGGAAACTGCTTTCAAATGCAGTGCTACAGAGGATCCGAATGCGAGATCAGCACACCCTGGTCGAGGTCTGCAATGCCACACTAATTACTCGCACTGCAGAAAGTCCTTCGTCTGAACAACTGTTAATTTCCCATGTTAAGACTTCACTGTTTGAATGCCCTGAAGTGCGAAGAAGGTGGCCCCACTCCTCCCCATGCAGCACCATCTCTGAGACCACTGCCTTGGTTGTTTGGGCTCTTGAGAGGGCAGAAAAAGCCTTCTAAAACCAGAACTGAATCTCAAGTTGCTAACCATGGCTTCCAAAGCAAGCAGACCTGGTGGTCAAGGGCAAGCGCCATCTCCGACCCGAAGCCCATGCTGCACACACAGTTAAGCACCCAGTTTTTGCCATCTGCACTGCAGCCACAACACCCGTTACCTTAGGTAGCTCTTCAATTTGATTGGCGTCTAGGTAAAGCTCCTCTAGTGTCCGTTCGAAGCTGAACACCTCCTTTGGCACCTGCTGTAGGCCACAGTGAGAGTAATCCAACACCGAGACGATCTCTTCTTCCCCACGGAAACATCGGCAGGGCACGAGGCGGCCGATGATCTTCCTTTTGGTTGTCATCTCCAAGCAGCATACTGAAGGAAAAGGGAAAAACCACTTTACTGAAACGACCCACATTGTGGGGGCTGTTTCTTTAGGATTACTATCAGGATTGCAGTGCATTAAATACAGCTTTTCCTGAGGGATAATTCCTATAGCCTGCACTTCTTAGTCGACCCTTTTACAACACAGAAGAAAGTGATTTGTCAGAGCCATCACAAAAACCAAACTCAAGACATCATCTGCCCCCATACGCTGGGACAAAAGAGAAGACAGCGAGCCCATTCACAACTGTTGCTTCCTTTAATGATGAAAATTAGGTGTGTAAATCTGACACATATGAAGATCCATCCAACACGGATGAGGAAGGTTCTGCAGGTCGGCCGAGGCAATCCCAGCATGGACACAGGATGGGGAAGATGAAGGAGCAGCCCAGAGGAGAAGGATTTGGGGTGTTGGGTGAGGAAAACCTCCCCATGGTCCGGATGCAGTGTGTGCTTGAGCCCAGAGCCCCCCGTGCTGGGCTGTACCCCAGAGTGTGAGCAGCAGCGCAGGGAGGGGATCCTGACCCCCTGCAGTCCTGATCCAGCAATGGGGCAGCAGCACAAGAGGGACGTGGAGCTGTTGGAGTGAGTGCAGAGGAGGCCATGGAGATGCTGCGAGGGCTGGAGCAGCTCTGCTCTGCAGACTCTTTTCAACCACACAACTAAAGAAAAGGAAACAAAAACCAAACTGGCCCAAAACCAGACCAAAAGTACCCCAAAGCAGGCAGTTTATCTGTCATTCCTGCTTCCCTGGTGTCACCGCAGGCTGCTGAGAGCTCAGGTAAGAGGAAAGCAAAAACACCACTAGTTTTTCCGCAGTAAAAGGAACACCAGGGAAGCATCAGAACACGCTGCTCCCTGCAACCCCTAATCCAGGTGCCAAGATCCACAGATCTTCCTTGTGCACAGTTTGCACGAGCGCCTTTAACTCACATCAGTAACACTTTACACAAGTGTATCCCGCTATTTCCCACTGGAATAAAACCGCCTTGAAAGCACACTCAAAACCTAGGTTTTACAGAAGCAAACAGCCCCTTAGGAGTGGATATTGACATTTTCAGGAGTTATTTTAACACGATTATAGACACAAGATTGTTCTGAAGCACATTACCACAAAGCCGTGAAGGGCTAAACCTTCAGCTCCCAACTTCTAAACCACTAACAAGGTTTTGAGTTACATTTATAAAGAGAATGCACAAAAGTAGCCCAAGCAAAGCAAACCAAAGCTCATCCGGATGCCAACAGATAATTCATATTGCTTAAGCAATTATTTATCCAAAGATTTAGATAAATAAATAATTGGTCAGATAATGCTCTATTCATGGATCTCTTTTTTTCTCACGTAATCCACTGATATTTTGGAGGTAAATAAAGTGCTCAAATGTTTTATTCCCGTGTTTCAGCTTTCTTAGCCCCTACCTCCGATAACTGCAATGGGATGAGCACACAAACACTGTCACACAAAGAGTGGGTGTTCACGCTCTCAAGAGGACACATGTTGGGATGTCCAAAGGCACAACAGTGAGCCTGAGCACAGCTGGTTTTCACCTAGCAATGCCAAGGACAGGCTTCCCTCTGCCTCATGTTGGCTTAAGGGCAAATCTTAAAGCACAGAAAAGGGTGGAGGAATTCTGTGATTCATCCTGAGCAGCCCCAAGGTTGGGGGTGTGACATGAAAGTTGTGCCTTAACCACAGATAGCTGATGCAGTGAGAACACCTGCATAATTCCTGTACATAAACTGCTAAATAGGCAAACCCAGAACACTCACAGCTATGGGAAAAGCAGCAATTCCTTTACCAGCACTAAATTACAAATCCTAAAAGCTTCCTTTCAAGTTCAGTGGTATAGACACTGCAGAACACAGCAGCGACACAGGTAACATGTAAGGATGCCATACACCACTCAAATTCACTGTGAGCTTTGGCTTTAAGTGTTCTTCCAGTTCCCCACCCCAGGAACACTTGATCCCCAGCCAGGTTTCATATCCATGACTGTAACTGGATGTGGCTCCTTGATCAGCACCCAAAATTCCCTATGCTAAAGGAATGCTTAACATTCCCCCTAATTTTCTGCTGGGAACAAGGCTACTGCCCCTTCAGCTCCCATCTATTGCTCCATTTCAAACACAGCTGGGAGGAAATTATCACCTTCTCAACTTCCAAATACGTTGCCTTTGTCACTTTCTATATAAGGCAAAGCCCTAAAGCTCTGCTCCAAAGCAAGTCCAGCAGGGAATGGCCCATCACACCAAAACTGCTCCTGTTTTCCTCTCACAACAGGGGTTTTGATGGTTGCTGTGTTATCTGCTCTCTCCATCTCTTTCACGCTGTGCCTTCTCCCCCCACCACAGCACAACATATGTACTCAGCACCTCTGGCCTCAAAGATTCTGTGTTTGGATGATGGAAGTGGCTTTGGCCATCGCCACTTGAAGTTATCCCCTTGTGCCATGTTCTGCCTGGACCCTCTGCATCCGCAGCCACTGCTGCCATCAGCAAACCTCCAGGGGAAGCAGCAGGGGCAGGAGGCAAAGCAGTGACAAGAGGAAAGGTGTCACCATCACAGGGCTGCTGAAGGGACCCAGAGGATCCGGTGATCCCTGTGTTCCCAAATGGAGGCCAAGGCTACCTGGCTGTGCGCCCATCAAGACGGAGCACCTCAGCGTGTTGCAGGGTGCTATTCCCTCAGGAAATGCCTTGGGGAAGGCAGCACAAACCCTGCACAGCTCCTCCACCTCACCAATGCTCCCAGAACCCACGCAGAGCCTGGAGGAGGTGGAGCACCACCACTGACACCAACCTGCTCCGCATCCTCACTGCCCGGAACCTCCCCAAATAGCAGCCTGGAGTGGATAAGATGGAGCCGGATGAGACCTGTCAAAGCTGTGGTCACACAACACGCTCTGCACAAGCAAATGAAGCTACCTGCCAAGCTGCACAGCTTCCACATCGAGCCCAGGACGCAGCATCTGCAATTGCCCATCTCAAACCTTGACACGATAAAAATAAATGCCCTTGGAATATCAAATTATTTGTAGCTTCTCAAGCCATTTAAAGATAACGAACAAGTGAGCAGTGACAGGTACTTCAGGAGCTCTTCACAATGTGCTTCCCACAGGCATTACAAAGCACTTGGCTCTGCATTATTCCCCTCTCCTGTAGGCACAGGCACAGAGCAAACCCCACGCTTTATCTCAATAGCAACTCAGAGCAGTAACGGTGTAATGGAGCAGCTACAAAGTGTGCAAATAGTGGATACTGCACTAAACCCAGCAGTTTCAACAGGACTGCTTTCTTTGGCTTATGCAAACAGAAGTGTTCCCATTATTGCAGTTCAGGGAAATACCTGTAATTTCTTATTCAACAGAGAAGTGCTTTATAAATTAGAAAAAACTGCAGAAGATAATCAAAGGGCATTTAATGACTTTGCCTTCCTCAAAAGCTACAGTAAGACGCAATGTCATGACAAAAGGGGTTGGTGGAGTTAACCGGTCATCTAATGGAACCATTCTCTTCAGGAGAAAAACCAAACCAAGACCAAAACAGAATCATAGAATCATAGAACAGTCAGGGTTAGAAAGGACCTTAAGCTCATCCAGCTCCAACCCCCTGCTATGGGCAGGGACACCTCACACTAAACCATGGCACCCAAGGCTATGTCCAACCTGGCCTTGAACACCAACAGTGATGGAGCATTCACAACTTCCCTGAGCAACACATTCCAGTGCCTCACCACCCTTACAGTGAAGAATTCCTTCTTAGATCCAATCTAAACTTCCCCTGTTTGAGTTTGAGCCCATTACCCCTTGTGCTATCACTACAGTCCCTTATGAAGAGACCCTCCCCAGCATCCCTATAGGCGCCCTTCAGGTATTGGAAGCTGTATTTAGGAAAAGATCAGCGCTGGAATAAGGCACTTTGGATCTGAATTGTGGTGCACTGCCCATATCTGTGAGGACAACCAGTATGAAGTAACTCAGCCACAGAAAATGCTGCTTATAGAATGGTTGCTGGAAGAATGGCCATGGGGAAGGATGAACTTCAACGTGTGTCGGTAAGCAGTGGGTTTGCATGCATCCATAGTCTCCTTTCGAATTACAGAGTAAATAATGAAGCAAACAAGTAAAAATGCTCAAAACCCTGTAAGAAAGTCCCCATGGATTTACACTGTTCTGTGCAATCACAAAGCACCAGCACAGAATTAAAGGACTGTGGTACCAGGGAAAGGAGCACAGTTTAATGCCCTGTGGGCTAATGGTAATTAAGCCTTTATTAATCTCAGTGTTATTAACTCCTCCTCTGCACTAATTCCAGCTTTGGTGACTACTCTTTGCTTACCTACATTTTGTTCCTTCATAAATTTCACAAAGCTTTGCTTTGTTCCAATGGTTCCTTCATTGTAAGTTGATTGCTGCTTGGGAGCAATGTTTAAGTCCAAGTCAACAGAAAGTCCAGCTCCCCACTTTGGGAGGCTGAGTCACCACATGCATTGCTGCTTTATAGATTTCCTTAATCCCTGTAGAGGATAAAGTCTTCCCATTTCCCCACAGATACACAAATGCTCAGTGCTTTTCCCCATTCAACCTAGCGAACTGCAATTCTTCATAGCTGAGAGGTTACTGCTCACCGTGTGTCACTTGCTGCACATTATAACCATAGAATCATGGAGTGGTTTGGGTTGAAGGGACCTTAAAGCTCCTCCAGCTCCAACCCTGCCACGGGCAGGGACACCTTCCATAGAGC
>JASSUY010012160.1:0-12366 GCA_032466535.1 Forpus xanthops
CTGTGGCTGCCCCATCCCTGCAGTGTTCAAGGCCAGGTTGGACACAGGGGCTTGGAGCAAGCTGCTCTAGTGGAAGGCATCTCTGCCTATGGCAGGGGTTTGGAAGTGGATGTGGTTTAAGGTCCCTTCCAACACAAACCAGTCTATGATCCTATGGTATGAGTAGACACCCTGTTTCTCCTCCTCCACACGCTTCTTTGGGCAATCAGGGCATGTTGTCCATAGTTTTCGCATTGCTATAATAATCGGAGGTCATTGTGTGTGACACAGGACACAGAAGAGCAGCTGATATGGCACCGTGACAAACATTGATGACCAGGAACCCAAAACACAAAAGAGGAATAGTATCATAGACTCACAGAACCACAGAATCAGCCCTACCTGGAGCTGCATTGCAAAGCTGCCTCGCTCGGAGCGATGGCAGGTAGTGGTACCCACCAGCGCTGTGGTGGAGAGTGCCAGGACTAATGACAAGCTGTTGTAATGCTGCTCCTGCAGCGGTGGGCAAAGATTAGGAGCCTGTCAGAAAGCATCACTGGTTGTTTGGGGAGCACTTTCTGAAGTCAGCCTGAATTAATAAATAAAGACAAGCTTCCTTTTACAGCTCTTTTATGGTGGGGATGGGTCTGCATGAAAATCAGCCAAAAAGGGAACAACTTTGGATTATTAATGGTCACTTTTGTTTAATAAATGTTTTTTGCATAGCCACCTTGAGCATCCTGGGAAGGGAGGATGTTCAATTATTAAACTGAGCATTAAATTATTTCTTTCTTTCATTTGTTGTCCAAAACTAAACAGATTGTAAGCAGAAACCATTCCTAAGGTTTTTATTGTGATTTTGTACTAATGGGTAAGACACCTTTACTGATTAAAATACTGCAAATGTCTGAGCTCTGTCACAGTGAATTGCTCTTTTTCCTACCCAGAAAGGTGCATTTTCAGCTAATCATACAGAATTTACATACTTCTGTGGACAATCATATCAATATCAAATTATATACAGAAGAAAAAACAACCAACCAACCCAGACCAAAGTTTGGCTTAAACCAACAAAGAACTAGCAGTCTCTAAATTATCCAGTTAAATTAGAAAGTATGCCATTATACTCCACATCTCCCCATTGGTGCAGTTCACGTCTATTTATATATGGCTGAAAACAAGGTATCTATTTAGTCACCTTCACAAAGCACAGCTACTGAAGCTGGTAAATGACAAACTGGAAGTTAAATAAGAGGTTCTTCAAGAGATTTGCCCAAGAACACTACAGGGCTTAAGGTCTTCAGACCAGTATCTAGTTGTGCTAGAATATTGCCCAAGTCAAGAAACAGAAAATAGGGGCAAGAAAACAGGTCATGGACCACAAGATGTGGAGAGAGGGCAGGGTCACTGGTGCCTTGAAGAGAGGATGCCCTAACTTTGGTGCCTCCAGGCACTCAAAATAATAAAACAACTGCTTCTCTCTAGCTGCCATAACAGAAATGAAAACCTTGAAAACATGGCCCAAATGTAACCAATGTGGTGACGTCTGCTTTGTTTGACAACAACATGTAATGATGCATGATGACAGTCAAGTTCTAGTGGAAGGTGTCCCTGCCCATGGCAAGGGGTTGGAACTGAATAATCTTTAAGGTCCCTTCCGACTCAAACCATTCTAGGATTCTGTGATGACAAGCTGGGTGGTAACTCACAGGTTGTGCTTTAAATGCAAGATTTGGTATTTCTCCCCTATCAAAGCACACAGGAGAGGGAAGAAAGCTCACATTATAGAAACCTAAAGCCAAATTTCTCATGGCATACATATGGCCAGCAAAGGGTTTGAAGGTACAACCTTGGGAGCCTGGGTCTTGGTTGAAGGGAATGTTCCTACACCCACATAGGCTAACGTTGGAGATGAAATATCAGCAGATACTTCACGACTTTATGGATATGTGAACATCAGGCGTTCATCAGAACTTCATCAGCCCAAAACTTCTGCTGTACATTTTGGGTTCCCTTAAAGCACAGATCAGTTGCACGCACCAGGTTTACCTGAAGGAAGCACGTTCCCTTTGCCTGGCGCAGAGCTCTTGCTGCTTTGCGAGGCTCTCCAGCACAGCTGAGCACTCCTTCACTTGGATAATTAATTTGAAATTAAATATTAAATATTAATAAATATAGCTCAGGTAATAAATTGCATATACTAATTTAATTAAAAATAGATTATAACGTATTTTACAAATGGGACATTTTTGTAAGGAAATATAATGGACTTGTTATGTTTCTGCTTTATCCTAAGAATGAGCTGGCTTCTTATGCATTTAGTCCTTATTGTCTCTCATTAAATTTTTACACCCAGCTATTTTAATTGTCAAGTATTTGACAGACTGCTGGAAAAACCTGACACTTAAGTTTCAATTTTATAAAATGCATTTTTAATGAAGACTTTTGCATCCTACTTTATTATCTGTAAATGTCTCAAAGAAAAGAAAAGGAAAAAGAAAAGGGAGGTGGGGGGAATACAACAAAATTTCCATACCTAGGCAAAGAACCTACTTAATTCAAGCGGTTTATTTGAGATATCCTAGGAGCATCTAGGGCTTGTGGCAAGCATGGAATACACTTGGGCAGTGTTAAGCACAAGCAACTAGTTCCCAAAGTCGTAAGTCTTCAGTGAAGACCTTCCCATGATGGAGTTAGTCCTGAGAAAGCTAAAGCCAGGGAATGGTTTTAAGCAGAAGACAAGACCAAGTGGTGTAATTTTGAGAGCAGGACTAAGAGTTGTGGTGAGCATGACCTGAAGTGTCTTGTCCTTCCCAAGAGCCACGTTGGGTACAAAAAGGGTGCAAATGGGATGATCTCTATAATGTATCTGTCAGAAACCACCCTGTGGCCCAGAGATGCTGCCCACTCCTCTGCCTCCACTATGAGTGTGTTTTCTCCTCCCTGGCATGGAAATGAAGCACAGGGATGTGAAGAGTGCTTTGGAGGTGGATTTAGTCCAAGAAGCCAACTTTCCACAGAGGAAAAGAGGACTTTCCCCCTTGCAACAACAATTCCTAGGCACCTGGGAGCAGCACAAACCATGCCCACGAGGAGAGAGGGCGGTGAAGGGGAGCACCAGACAGTCAGAAACAGCTGTAAGTGGACAGAAGTGATAAAGCAAAGTAGCACAATGACTTGACATCCGTGCCTGCACAAAACAAGAGTAATTTATACACTGAGGGGTGGAACTGGCCTTGTAACGGGAAAAGCAATTAGCAGAAGTATGCAGAGGGAGGCGGAGGCCCGCTTTATATTACAGCGTTCCTGTCACTCGCCTTCCTCACTTATATACTGCTTCTGGCAAGGCTGACCTGATGAAAAAGGGATGTGCTGACAGTCATTTGTGAGCTGGGGTGCTTAAAGTTGAGGCACTGAGTTTTCTTTATTCGCATTCTTTTTCATGGCTCACTTTGCTGTTAACTGTTTCGGGTTTGTGCATCTATGATCAGAATCTTCTGTACTGTTAAAAGTGACCATAGAGTGGTCAGAGGAGGGGTGGTTTCCCCTCAATGCAAGAACATCTACTGAATGAATTCTCTCTCGGAAACCTAACTCTACTTGTCTTCCTTAGCAATACAAAAGCTATGTGCCTTTTATTCTTCTTTTTCATAAGGAAATGACTCCACATGAGCTAGAATTGCTTTTCTCTTTTTCTCCCAGTTCATAAAACTGAATGAAGTTTAAACAGACTATGAGCAGCAGAGGGAAAATGTACATAACTATAGAGACAACATACTTTTGGAGAGAAAGGGTTTGCACATCACACAACCACTGAGGGAAATCCAATTGATACACTTAAGTTAAATGGAATTTAAGTACCTATTCCATGTGTTAAATACCTGGCAACTCGCAAGGACACTTCTCCTCCTTAAAGGAGGGAGAATCACACCCTAAAGAAAGGCACAAACTAACCTACAAATATTTTATAGTATTTTAATGTGAAATACATGTTGTTCCGAGTTAACCATAGGCCACTAATATCACCAGAGAGCCTGTTGCCCTTCATGGAGGTCTCTCTGATGGCGTGGCTCCATCCCCTCATTCCATTGTCTCTCCTTTTCCCCATTCCCTGTGCCTTGCAGCACCGAGGTCCATGCTCCTGACACATTAACAGTGTCTGAACTTCATAAATCAGAAACAGGTCAAAGATTTCTTCTTACACTGAAAGCTGAGAGAGAAGATGTCACCTCACACCACTGAGATAACAACAAAACCCTCACCTTAATAGTCAGCATCAATCTAATCATGGTAAAATACCAAGATTTATATATACTTCGTAACAGAAGCTCCTTTCCAGTTTGAAACCTGGTGAGCTTTGCCATCACCTGCATTTGCTCTAGGTTCAGGTTACCAGTGCTAGAGGACTCTTTTCCCACAAACTTCTCAGCAGGAACAGAGTAAGCACATTAGTGGAATGTTTTATAGCCCTTTTGCACATAGAGAAAGGGCATTCAAAAGGCAAGTTCCAGAAATAGCCATCGATGGAGGGAAGGATTTATGAGACTGTTGTATAGAAAGACTATGGATTTCAGCTCTTCTCTCCAGGATTCCCCTCTGAGCGGTTTCTCCGGCAAGCAGCTATGCCCAGAATCCACCAACCCACCTTTATAATGCACAGTAGAAATTAAGTTAACTGATAATTTTCCATTGACTTAATTATGCTGTAATCTAGGTTATGATGGAAACAGTTCATTCCAATGCACAATGCACAGCAGCAAAGGGGAAGTAGGAAATGAGAAAGAACAGGACCTCTTCCTTCTCATAAGATGCTTCTGTGAAGGACCACCACCAGGTCTCCTCTCCCACATCCCAGGTGTTACCTTTACATCCTAAAATTCAACTTCCACTATTCTATGAACAGATTTTTGGCAGACTTTTCTGACTACACTTCCATCATGTTTGTCCTTCACTACTAGTTTCCACTTAAAACAAGAGGTAGAGAGACCCTGAAGCATCTTCTGGAACCTGGCACACATCCACCCCAGCAGGTCAAGCACCCAAAGCTATTTGCAACACCTTCCTTCTCATAAGAATCACAGTTTCCAAGAGAGCCTTCCATACTTCATAAGCATCTGTACACACTTGCACCCTGTAACCAAACCCCTCAAAAGAGGATTCATCACGCTCTGTATTTGATTTCTACCTCTAACCATGCATTTTGCTTAAGCCCTGGTCACATGCCAGCACCCATCTGTGTAAATATGCAATTTTTCTAGCTGAATTGCACATCCACAGCCACGACTCAACCATAGAAAGATCATGTAAATAATGGAAGCTGACAGCATAAGTAATTTTTTTCATGTATCAGAAGCCATGGTTGACTGCTGAACTGTGAGATCTGCTGTTTTTAGACTGTGCTAAGTTCTCCCCTTTCACCCCTGAAGATTCGAGACTAAAGGATGAATCTTGAATCACATGCTTCAAATGTTTTTCTTATCACACAGCTCAGTCAAAGCTTGTTCGCATCCTATGACCTTTTCCTACAGTGAGCTGCATCTTTCTTCTACCTTTCAAGGCCATTTACTTATTAAAATGGTAGCTGGCGTAACTGGGAAGACATGAAGTGACCATCACAAACCATGTGCCTCCCCAGGGTATGAATGGAGGGAGCTGTTAAGAAGTCACTAAGCCCTAAAAGAGCGAGTTAGGGAAAGCTAAGTAGCACACAGCTTTCAGTATTTCTGTTTTCTGATGCTCTCATTAAGTCAAGAACTGTGTCTTGCAACTGTGAGAAATTAAACACGGAGAGCCCAAATACAGGGAGGAGCTCGAGGCTGAAAAGAAAGCACCAGGTCTATAACACAATGGCCTGTGTAATTGGTTCTTTTGAAGTTTCTAATCACTTTTGGTAAGATCAAGTGGAAGTGACAAGTGAGGCTATCGGAACAGTGACTCCGTACAATGGTGGCACATGGGACTCGAACCGGTTTGTGTGGTAATCGTTAATTGTTTAGGGACTTCCTTTAAGCACAAAACATATCTGAAGAGTTACTATTAAGAGAAGAAGAAAAAGCCCTCCCAGCATAAATTACGTGGTCAGTGTTCAGATCCCATACAAATCATTTGCCTGTGAAAACGTTATCAAAATATGAGCTATCCCTTTCAAATATATTTTAAACAATGTTAATGTATTTTCACATGTCATCAGTTGACAGCTCCACCATAGTCGCTCGTCAGCCACCAGGGAAATTTACATGCATTTGAATTCACCCTGCCAAGCACAGGCAGCCCAGACTGACAGCCCATTTAACTAGGTGATAAGTTAATCTGTACAACATTTGATAGATTTCTGTCTTTTACCTAAGCCATAGTTTGTGAAAATGATTCAGCTCCAGGATTTGCAAACCGGTCGTGTTTCTCCATTTGGTCTCAGTGGGAGGTGTTACATTTCTTCATGTGCAATGCTGGTGTCCACCCAAGTTAATTACATCAAGTTAAACTAAGTACTGTCCCAAAACCACCAGGATTCAAGGTTTGCAGCCTTTTCCCCCCACAAGTAGAACTTTCCAATTAAAGTTCATGTTAATTATGGAACCGGGGATGATTTTACAATGATGGTCAACGATCTCAATCTGCCACCTCTTCACACCTGCATACTCCTGCCCCATTTTCTGAAGTCCTCATGCACCATGGCATGGAAATTGGTTGGTATTTGAGCTCAGACCAGGCTCACATTCTTACATAGCTCAACACGATGTCAGTGCATACCACAACGCTTCAAATTCAAGCAGAAGACCACATTTGCCAGAAGTCACACATAGACCCCCAAATATGCACATCCTTTTGATAACACAAATTATCATTAAGGAACTAAACATCACTAGGTTTAAAACACCCCTTGCATTGCCAGAACTTTTCATTAAAAAATCCCCTGCCTCCAACAACAAACTATGTTCTCTTGTAGTAACTATTACTACTGCATTATCCGTGAAATTCATTTGCAAGGCCACCTAAACAGGGGTCTCAAGGCTTCTGATGGGGTTGTATATTTAATCACAACAAAATGCAGAGGGCATTTTGATGTTTGGAAATGCCCAGAAGGAGATTTCTGTTTATTTCTCTTACACAGTACATTACTGAAGCCAGAAGCCTCAGTAGTCGGCAAGCCATTATTTATTTATTCAAAACTTCTTTCATTTCCTGAGTTGCAGTATGTTATTTACAGGGCACACACTGTCATTGCATGAAGTGAATTTCAACAGGCAGATTAAAATCAGGATACTTCACCCATAATGATATACTCTGATAATGACCATTTTCAAAGAGCTGATAAAATGTAAGCAAATATCTCACTAGATTCAGTAGCAAACGCTCCAAAAGGGAAGGCAGAGATGCTACCATAGGCAGATGAGTTTGGTGAATTAAATTGCATGTATAGGTCCTCTATACCAAAGTTACTGAAGATGGAGAGCTTTGGAAACAGAAGAGATTAAGGAGCACTGAGCCATTTGTTCAGGCACAATATCAAATAAAAGTAATATATTTGCAGTGTTTGGAATTGATCATTTTTTCCTTAAAGCACAAGCTTAAAATATTAATTAAATAGAACTCAGGCCTATGTAAACCTTGAAAGCAGACGCCAAGAAACAAAATATATTGAACCTAGGCTAAAGTGGAAATACCCATGGGCAAGTTCCAGCGTAGAAATGTAGGTCAGGAGCCTACTTCTCAAAACGCATCACCCGTAACACTCCTTGTTTAGTGTATGAAGTACTCATTTTAGAGACAATGGGATGTTTTGCACCTTTTATAAAACCTTGATGTCAGCAACCAAACTTTATCCCCCTCCCAATATTGTCACAAGCCCTTTCCTGTCTTTGCAGACTATATAAAGGTTGATCTGATAAAACACCTCCAGAAACTCTAATAATTGCCTGAAGAGTCAGCAGATTCACCAGTTTATCTCAAGACAAATACCTTATGGACATTGAACTGTCATCACCCTTGTCAAAAATCACATTTCCATCTGCTCTTGTGGTGCACACCTGTAGCTTGCTCACAAGGCTGAAAGTAGACATTGAAGGGCACAGGAACAACCTGTGAATTCATGTAATATAACAGCAACAGAGGCATTTAGCACAGGAGTGGTGGCAAGCGTGATAAATTCAGACAGTTCCCCAGTGTTCGGGGGCTCCTCAAAATCACATGAGCTCCATAAGCAAGGCTGAGCAGGGGCACATCTGATGTTGTGGGAACACCATCACTGTACACCAAGTGAGATAACATCTCAAACAAAAGCAATTACTCTTTACTGGAGTTTTAGAAACAGATGGAAGGAACAAGAACCTACATTATTAATTATTGCTATTATTACTAAGAACAATTCTACTCCAGGAGCAATAAGCAGAATACTGGGAATATGGGCTGCACGCTCCTACCTACATGTCGACCCACACATGCTGTGGATCCATTAGTGAGTCACTGATGCTACTGGCTTCAAAACCTGCATATCTGAGCCCTCTTAAACTGCAAGGGTGATGCTGGGCAAGCCAGCTCATCTGTCTGAGTCTTAGGTTCTTCTCCTCAAAATAGAGATAGGAATCCTCACTTTGTTCTACTTCTGTGTCTTTGAGCTCTGAAGGCTCCTATAGATGTGCAAGACTTAATAGAAGGGGACCCAGATGCTGCTTTATTAAAAATAATTTAACATGGAATAAATAGCCATTATATTAGGGGTGTGAAAAGCCAAGAGGAAAGTTAATAGGAAGATAGGAGGTGGTGTGATGGGTAATGAAGTGCCTACAGGGGAGGGAATAGGAGCAGGGGCCAGGGACAAAGGGCTTTTGCCAGGAGCAGGACTCCGTGTCTGGGAGGGAGGCAGAGGGTGCAGCGGGGCTACAGCCAAGGGCTGGGGGCAATGGGGAGGCGCTGGCTTAATTCTGAGCTGCTCTTCAGGAGTTAGGATTCACTGGGATGTTTCATTAACATTTCTTTGCCCTGGGAAAACTCTTGGCACTGGATGCACATACCATTAACGGCACAAACAGCAGCAGGACCAGCGGCATTGAGCTGCTCCTCCATTCACTCCCAAGTACACTTCAGACAATAGAGTCAGCTGAGGACAAAGCAGAGCCATCGGACCCGCAGTGACAGTTTAGGCAGCCACTTGCCTTTTATTCTTCACTCTATGTGACATAGAGTGAGAAATCAAAAACAAAACCCTCAGAGAAACCCACAAAACATTTTATTCCCCATAAGGTTTCATTACTGCCAACTGCAAATCAAGAATCAGGATTTTTCACTGGTTTTCCTATTTAATCAATTATTCCTTTAATATAATTATCTATCAGCTTTTTGGTCCCATAGTATGTGCACACTGTATAGGCACAGCTGATGTTTTCTTCACCCAGCACATCAATCTTGAGGCATAGATTCATCTATTCTGCAGCAAACCTTTCAACAGTACCCATCATAATTGTAATCTCCTGGCCACAAGACCAGACTTTCCCTTTCTTTTCTGACCAGGGTTAACAGTGATGTGAAACTCTTCATCCGAAGTGTTTGGCAGTGACTACTGCAGGCAAAATACAATTCCACTCTGCAGGATTTTCAGTTAGGACAGAGAAAAGAAGGGAAACTAAAAAATCCCATGCCCCTTCGGGTGTAAAATATGATGGTTGGGTTTAAGATTGTTAAGACTTCACTTTGAAAGAAAGCAAAACAGTTTCCAACTCCTTTCTTATTTCTCTAACCCTATTAAAGCAACAGCACTGTAAATAATGTGTGTATATAGACACAAAATTGGTATTTAGGTTATTTTTTCAAATTAATAACTTTAAATTTGGAGGAAAAAGGAGGAAAAATAGAGAGGGAGAGAGAATCATGAATCCTCTCTCTTCCCATCAAACATAACTCCGTAAACCAAGCAGCTTTCTTCTGAAAGGCAGAGGATGCGTGCAGTGCACTCACACGTGGATACCGAGAGCTGTCTTCCCCCTGAATGGTAACCACGTGCAAACACTCCGGGTCCCTCTCCCATATGGCACAGCAGCCCCCAACCAGCTCAGGTAGCAGAAGGGGACACGAAGAATACAGCCTGACTTTAAAGCACATGAAGCATGGAAGGGTCGAACGGAGCCTCATCTGCTCCCGCTGCAAGCCGTACGAAACCAGAAGCACTGGCATCTGCAATCCAGAGCATCATTTGGCACAGTTTTAAAATTTTAAAGTAATTTTCAGATTTATTTGCAGCCCCCCCTCAGTGCCACATGGTGATTTTTGTCCTTTGGAGAGCCAAAGGCAAATACAGGCATGCTCAACATACACTGTCAAAGGGAGAGGTTTCCTAGCAACAATACCGATATGAATGGAGCTGAAGTTTCCTTTCCAATCCCTTATGTGACATTAGAACAATTTGTAACATACAAGGAATGGGGAAAGAAGTATCTAAGAAATCTGGCTATGCACCGTTACCCAAATCGATACGCAAATCTGTTTGTCATGTTTTGATAGCACAAATTACGCTGTGGTTTTAAGTGTAAGACACAGACAGAAAGGAAAGAAATCCCAGACTATTCCACATACTCTCAGTCACTCCCCCTACGGTCCATGTGCCCTGGCAAAACCCAAGGCATAGGGCAAGGATACTGTCCCCTGCAAGGAGATCAGCCACCACTTCTGCTGCAGCACTTTGCTTCTCAAATCACCATGAAAACCCCTCCGCTTTAATCAGATTAAGCTTCAGGCAATTGCCTTTCATCCAAGCCCCAAACCTGATGAGATATTTGGAATGCCTTAGCAATATGGCAATGAAACATGCAGCTCAGTATCGCCCAACTGCAATGCATCACAGTTTCCTGTACAGCGCACGCATGCCAAATGGAAAGCTGTTGGAAATAAGGAAAACCCACCACAGCAGGAGTGCAGCTCCATTAAGTTAAATATAAGGAACAACTTCTTCTCTGTGAGGGTGCTGAGACGCTGGCACAGGGTGCCCAGAGAAGCTGTGGCTGCCCCATCCCTGGCAGTGGTCAAGGCCGGGTTGGACAGGGCTTGGAGCAGCCTGCTCTTGGAAGGTGTCCCAGCCTGTGGCAGGGGTGTGGAACTGGGTGATCTTAACTTCCCTTCCAACACAAACTGTTCTATAAGTCTATTGGGGTCTGCATCTGTGGTTCCATCACTAATGCCCTGTGGCTGAGGCCAAAAGAGGAGAATCAGCATTAGCTCCTATGTGCTTCCCACCAGCAGTCACACCATCAAGGCTGTTCCACCATACACACAACTCATTTATGCTGCATCACAATCTGGCAAACCATTGTTTTCCATCTTTGATGGCATGAAACACCACTTCTCTTTTGCTTTCCTTTTCCCTGTTTCTTGTATTTTACCCCTCCCAATCAACCTCCCCAGAAAGACAAAGATGCTCCTCTCCAGTAAGAGACCTACAATGGAAATGCCCCCAGGTGTCCCAGTTGGCCCCTGGCCTCTGTTTTTAATCAGTGGTACTTGATAGGTTCCTAAATTAATCCTCTCCTCTGGCAAACCAGGAGCCAAAGTGCTTAACTCAGAGACCAATTTGAAATGCCTAAAGTTATAGAGTTTGAACACCGCGTATTATGCCTAACAAGGGAACAATGACCCCTCTTATCTATAGTAGGTCCAAGTTTCCCATACCCCAAATCTAATTGTGTGATGCCAGCTATAACTCCAGGAGGGAACACCCTGTGTTTGTCATATCTAGAAACAGCTTTTGGGGTTTGCAGCTTATTGAGAGCTACTGGAGCTACAGGATGCTTATTTACAGGGCACAGTGGAGGACATCTGTTCGCTCTGGCTTTTTAGCTAAAAGGGGATTTATCATTGGCAAGTCCATTTTGTGGGTCAGGGATTGGTTTCATTGCGTTTGGCCAAGTGTTTGGCCAACGCTATAATTTAGTTTGATTTTTGTACCTTCTCCCAAGCACTCTCCAACAAAGAGGTCGTGATCAATCACCCAAGGAGATGCGCTGCTAGCAGCAATTAAATACAATTATAGCAGTTATCCGAGCAGTGGTGCTGCTTTGACAGATGAGTTCTGAAATGCTTTCTAGGAATTTTAGCAGGGAGCAAGAAATTATCAGAGACATTGCAGGGCTGAGACCTGGCCAACTGCATCCTGCGCTTGGCAGGGTGGAATAGTGCTGAGAACATCCTTCACTGTATATCACCAAGCCATGGCAGGGCAGGCCAGCTGGGCTCAGAGCAAGAGGAACCCACTATGAAAATGCTGCTAAACCAGGTGGAAATCTTGAAAATAGAGTCAGAAATCATAGAATCATAGAATAGTTCAGGTTGGAAAGGACCTTAAGATCATTCAGTTCCAACCCCCCTGCCATGGGCAGGGACACCTCCCACTAAACCATGTCA
>JASSUY010012161.1:0-18717 GCA_032466535.1 Forpus xanthops
GAGGGGGACAGGATAACCTGGAAGGGTGACAGAAGGGGACTGGAGAGACTGGAACGGTGACAGAGGGGGACAGGAGAGCCTGGAACGGTGACAGAGGGGGACAGGAGAGCCTGGAACGGTGACAGAGGGGGACAGGAAAGCCTGGAATGGTGACAGAGGGGGACAGGAGAGCCTGGAATGGTGACAGAGGGGGACAGGAGAGCCTGGAATGGTGACAGAGGAGGACAGGAGAGCCTGGAACGGTGACAGAGGGGGACAGGAGAGCCTGGAATGGTGACAGAGGAGGACAGGAGAACCTGGAATGGTGACAGAGGAGGATAGGAGAACCTGGAAGGGTGACAGAGGGGGACAGGAGAACCTGGAAGGGTGACAGAGGGGGACAGGAGAGCCTGGAATGGTGACAGTGGGGGATAGGAGAACCTGGAATGGTGATGGAGTGGGATAGGAGAACCCAGAGTTGTGATGGTGTAAGGAGGGACATGGGAACCTTGCATCAGTGATGGTGATAGAGGAGAGATGGATGCCCTCATCCCGCAGCACATGGTAGGACCGTGGTCTCATGTGGGGTTATGGGGGATCTGTGGTGTCCAGGCAGGGTGATACCAACCAGGGGACACAGTAGATGGGCTCGATTCCATGCAGGGATGAGATTCCCTCTTGTATGGAAGAGGGTGGGAATGCCCATGCTCTGGTTTAGGGAGTTGGAGGGGACACCAGTGCTTGTCCCAAAGCCCATCCGTCAGGAAGAACAGGCCCTCAATGTGTGCTTCAGGGTTTCCTTGTGCCCATTGAGACCAGTGGCCATCACTGCATGTTGCTGGTGGATGGGGAATGTGGAGTGGCTTCAGCTGATCCATGTCTTCTCCTATGGGAATTGTCTCATGTTCATCCCTGCTCAGTGGCATCAAAGCTGCTGTTGGAGTGCTGCTGGGTTTGATGGTGCCTGAAGCTCCTTGGCTTCTGCTTTGGAGGTCCTGGTGTTGTGGTTTCTCTTGCCAAGAGGCTTTGGGGCATGGGGATGTTGTTCCTGACCCCCAAGTTGTCCTGGTGTCTCCCCATAACATTGGCCTTCACCTGGGACAGTGAGGAGAGCCAGTTCCTGACCCATCCCTCATCCAGACCTACCCCTGGAGATGCTTTGTGGGCCCCCATGCCTTCCCATGCTGCCGTTTCAGATGATGCTCCATGCTCATGGAGCTTCCCAAGTCTCTGAGCCCCATGAAGGCTTCTACCCCTTCAGGTTCAGTAGTTGGGGATGGTTGGGTGGATACTGGGAGCAGGCAGGATGGAGCTCAAGGATGGAGGTGCCTCTGGGGGGACCATTGTCTGTCCCCGTGTACAAAAGGAACCCAAGGAGGAGACCAAAGAATGGGAATTGTGCTGATTCCCAGCATCCCAAATACATTCTGGGTGTCTTGTGCTCAGCCTCTCTTGGTGGGGAGATGCTGCATGAGATAAGTGTCAGGTCATGGAGGAGCTGTTCCTTGGGTTTGGACCTGATCCCATCATTCCTCTGCATAAACCCCACTGAAATGGCTCCAAAAGAACTGAGCAAGGGATGACTGGGATGCATGGAGCTGGCAGGATGGATGGGACCAGCACGTGGTCCCCTCTTTGCTGTGGTTTTGGAGCTGGTTTGTGTTCATGCTGCCTCCAGCATGGCTTGGAGCCAGAGGGACACATAGGGATGGGTTTGCTCCTCTGAGCCTCAGTGAATGCTTTGATGGAAGGGTACCATTAAAACCATGGAATCCTGGGGCTGGGGAGCTGCATCCCTTCAGGCTGCTGTGTTGTTCACCCCATCCCAGGGCTGGCCATCAGGATCAGGATCTGCTTTCCCCTCCCTCACAGCCCACAGAGAGTCCTCCAAGTCCAAAGTCCCAACTCAGGCAGCTCCTCCCAGGCCGGAGCCTGGAGTAAAGCATGAGCAGCTCACAGCAGTGAGAGCCCAACCCATCCTGCTGCATCCCATCCAATTGGATCCCTTCACGTGGGAACTGCAGCTTCACCTGGATCTGGAGCAGGACATGGGGTACGTAGGGGTTGATCTGCTCCACACCTCATGGTTTGCTTCACTTGGGCCCTTTGCCGTGTCTTTCCCTGCCTGTGCAAAGTCCACACTGGATCTGTCAGCACCTGGATGCTGATTGCACAATCCTGGGCATTCCAGCCCTTAAATCCGTGAGCTTCCGGCCCATAGAGAGGTGAAGGGACCCACGTTCCTCCCAGGAAGCCCAAGCAGGAGGTGTTGGTGTTGCATGGACACAGTGACACCCTCCCTGGCTCCATCAGCAGCCATGTGAGACACGATGTGGTGCCAGCTCCTGCTCTCAAGGTCACCTCCCTGCATTATCCCTGTCTGTCCTGAAGCCCTGAGATGCCATGAGAAGGGAATGGCTCTGATTTCTATCAGCTTTCATTGGAGCACGACCTGGAGCTACATGGAGGAAAGCCAGCCCCAACTGTGCCCACCTGGAGGAGGAAACAGGAAGGTTGTCTCTGGCCAAGCCCTCCGCAGCAGATCCAATCCTCTGGAATCAGGAGTCCAATTCCCACCTTGCTCCTAGCGAAGGGCTGGAGAACATCACCTGTGACTCTGGATGCTCCCTAAAGCTGGTTTTGAAATGGATTCTCCTGGAACATGGCTGTTGCCAAGTGTGGGGTGATGATGGGATCTTGGGATGGAGGTGTCTCCTCCAAGGGATGCTCTGGTGTGGATGCTCCTATGAAGCTCTGCCTCTGGTGGCCCTAACTAGTGTGGGTTGGGGAGGAAAAGGCTGCTGGTTGCCCTATCTTCTGCAGAAATCCATGTTTGGCTTCTTCTATGGCCTGCCATGGGGCTATGGGATGGATTTGGAGATGTGCTGGGATGTGGGAAGTGGTTCCCTGTGTTTTGAGGAGGTAAATAGGAGTTAGGAGCTGGAAAACATCCCACTTCATGGAGATCTTCTGGATATCACTGGAACATGCCCAGTGTGGGGTCCTCATTGCCCTGGTGCCAAACCATGGTGCTAGGTTAGGTGGTATCACACCAGTGGCCACCCAGCCACTCAGTTGGCCACCGGTGCGCTCCAGTGCCACCATCCCACCAAGTGGGTCTCTCCATTGGTTCTCTCACCACTTCTGGTGGCTCTGGACCACGTGTGGAGCCCAAATCTTTCCTTCCAGGTTCTCTCCGTGGTGTATCAGGAGCTGATGCCAACCTGGGGTGGTTCTGCTCTCAGCTCGAGCTTGAAGTTGGAGCTGGGCTTTAGCTCCAGAGCTGCACCAGCCCTTGCATTACCTCAGCAGATGATGCAATATCTCTCCCCTTGCCTCATCCCAGTGCTCAGATGGGCCCCTCAGCCTCTAGAGGAGACAAAATGTCTCTTCCTGCCTCTGTTTCTCAGTTCCTTTCCCTAGGCTGCAATTCCAAAGCTTGGGAGAACCTGTGTGGTGTCAGAGGAGGCTGTTTGGGGGCTTTTGGAGGTCCTCAGGCTGCTTAGACAAAGAGGTGTTGCTAATTGCTGCCCACTTTGGTTCAGTTTTGATGCTTGAGGAGCTCAGTTGGGGTCTAAACCAAGTCATCACCCTCTGTGGGACCTCTTGTCCTCCCATGGAGGCTGCTCCTTGTCCGTTGATGTCCTTTGGAAGTGCTGGTCCTTCTGCAGTGGGAATTGCATCTGGGAGCTACTTGAGTTGGAGCTGAGGCTCCTTTCTTGTTCTTCATTGCTGAGATAGGAGATGCAGGAGGTCCGGGGGGGGGGGAGGTGTCCTTCATCCCATCCTGGATGGGAATCCTGTTGTATTCCAGGATGGAGCCTCTCATGGTCTAGCAGCTTCTGAACTGATAGTCTTCTGAAAGGGTTTTCTGTCCATCTTCACCCCTTTCTGCTGTCACGAGGCCTTCACCATTGGATTGGAAACCACCATCCAAAAAACCTCTTGGCTTTGAACTCTTCTTTGGGATTTTAACCCTAAAACGATGGAATAACTGAGGTTGGAAGGACCCTCTGGAGCTCTTCATCCCATCCCTGTGCTCCAAGCAAAGCGAGGTCGCTCCAGCCCCATCAAGCTGAGCTTTGAGCACCTCTAAGGATGGAGATCCAAGGATAACATATCCCATGTTGTGACTGCCTTGCCCTCTCCTTGCACAGGTCCGGGCTTCATCTTCTCTCCACCTGCAATGGGTGTCTGGAGGTAGCACCTTCATGCTCTCCATCCATCACATCCTCCAGTCCCTGATGCATGGGGACCTTCATTAGGTTCTCTTCATTCAGTGGTGGCTATACCAGCACCTCAGTGACATTCTGATGCCACAGGGACTGCCTTGCTCATTGTCACAGCTACTGTTGGGTGCATCTTCAGCCTTCAAATACATGTTGAGTATCTCTGGTACAAAGCAACCCAATGTCTTGGTGTAGGAAGCATCTGCCATAGGAAGAGAGAGCCATGGAGAAGCACCTCAGTTTTCATCCTGGTGGCTTCTAGGGCTGTGGTGAAGGTTGGAGTGATTTGCACCCTGATATGTGACTGACTCTCTTGAGTGTGGTGACCTCCATGAGGTTCTTGAGATGTTGGGATCTCTCAACCCACAGCCTTCTGGAATGCGTTTTGCAATTGAGCATCCCCAAGTGTATCCAGATCTTTTGGGGTCCTGCACTGGGGATCTCATGGATTTCTCCCTTATCTCTGCCTATTTTGGCTGTGTTTTGGCCATGGGCTCATGCGATGTGTTGGTTTCAAAGTGGTTCCATGTCCTGCTTGGTGCTTTAGCTCTTGGGAGAGGAACACCATTGAGGAGAGACCCATGGCCTTGTGTTCATAGGATCATGGAATGGGTTGGGTGGGAAAGGAGCTTGGGCTCATCTAATTCCAACCTCTTGCTGTAGGCAGGGACACCTTCCATGGAGCAGCTTGCTCCAACCTGGCCTTGAATGGCATCCAAACCTTCTCCTTTCAACCCATCCCAATGTCCCACCACCTTCACAGGGAAGAACTTCCTTATCTCCAAGCTGAACTTCTGTTTCAGTCGGAACCTATCACCCCTTGTCCTATCCCTGATGAAGGTCCCTCCTTGTGTTGGGGACAGCAGACCTGGATGCAGCACTCAAGTGGGGTGTCCCCAGAGCAGAGGAGCAGCATCCCCTCCTTGGCCCTGCTGCTTGGATGCAACCATGTTTGAGAGTGTTTGACCTCTTGGAGGAGAAGCCTGAGCTTGGGAATGGATCCAGCTCTTTCCCTGGGGAGGAGCTGCAGCTCCTGGCCTTGAGGAGATGGATTTCCATAGAGGGTAACTTGGAGCCTCTGAAGCCATGAAATTCCCTCCTCCGGCTGCTTGCAGGCAGCAGGATGGAGGGAGGGCAGGTCCCTGCTCCCAGGAGGTGATAAATCACCTCGTGTTTGCCTCCAAAGGAGACAGCTTCTAAAAATAGGGATCATGCTGGAGCTGTGGAGAGCAAAAGAGTCCCCAGGAGGCTCTTGCCATGGCCTCCTCCCTCTTCCGTGTCCTCTGCCCCCTCCAGCCACATGCTGGGTTTAAACCCTTCCCATTGGAAGAGCACCCGGAGGAGAAGGATTTGGGGGTGTTGGGTGAGGAGAAGCTCAATGGAAGCCATCAACAATCCCCCATGGCCTGGGCTGCATCAAGTGTGAGCAGCTGAGCTATGGTGAGACCCCACTTGGATGCTGCATCCACCTCTGGTGTCCTCAACATAAGGAGGGACCTTCATCAGGGATAGGACATGGGGTGATGGGTTCCAACTGAAACAGGGAAGTTCAGCTTGGAGATAAGGAAGACGTTCTTCCCTGGGAGGGTGCTGGAACACTGGGATGGGGTGAATGGAGGTTTGGATGCCCCATCCCTGCCTTCAAGGCCAGGTTGGATGGAGCTTGGAGCAGCCTGCTCTAGTGGAAGGGGGTTGAAACTGAATGGACTTTAAGGTCCCTTCCAACCCACCCCATTCCATGATTCTATGAAGGGTTGGGATTTTTCGCATCCATTCCATGACATTCCCACCAGTGCCTCAGGTTTTCCTGAATGCTCTCCCATGACCTTGGCAGCTTGGCCCTGGATCCCCCCAGCCTCTTTCAAAGGGATTTTGGAGCCAAGAAGGACTTGATGTGGGAGCTAGGGATGCTGTCAGCTCTCCAGTGCTGGATAAACTCTGGATGTGGTGATCTCAGCTCTGCAGGAGCTCCAGGTGAGACCTGGGAGATGCTTGGCCTTAGAAGTCCTCTGCTTCCAGGGCAGGCCCTGCTTTTACATTCATCATTAAGGTTCTCCCTCTTGGTGCGTGGTGAAGGTTCAGTTCCTCTTCACTTATCCCTTTCCTCCATAAGCCCCAGGCATGGTTGGTGCTGGATCTGCTCCCTCCTCCAAGCTGTGGCGACCTCATTCCCATGGTCTCCTGCTCCTTTCCACCCCACCAATGAGCCCCAGGCAACGTCTTGAGCATCCCATGACCCAAGGTGATGATGATGATGGAACAGGGACACAGGACAGGTCCTTGGCTTAGTCTGGTGCTGGGCCACAGCAGGTAACCAAATGGATTCACCCAGCTTCCCAGCCTGGAAGAACGAGGGAGTCCTGGTTTTCCAAGTGGCTGGACCAGGATGGGGAGGTCCAGCATGAGGAGCAAGATCACTCCTTGTCCTGCCTTGAGCGCAGACTTGACTAATGGATCTTGTGGGCTGGGTGGGTCTGATCCTGACGCTTCCCAAAGGCTTTTCTTCTCTTGAGGAAGGACATGTTCAGCTCTGATAGAGCTCAGCACATCTTCAGGAGGCATTTTCCTGCCTGGCATCTCATGAGCAGGCTTGGAAGTGCTTTGGAGGATCCATCCCAAGGGTTCAACCAACCCCAGCAAAGCTCTTCCAAGCCCCAGCTGATGCTCAGACACCCGAAGAAGCCTTGAGTGCATTCCAAAAACAGGGAAGCATGCCAATGCCCCATCCATAGAGGCAGGAGAACCGGTCTTCTCCACAGGGTGACCCAAGACAACCTTTATCCAGCCACTCAGGCTGGTATCCATCTTCCTGCTTGGCTGCAGGAATGATTCTCCATCAAAAAGGTTCCTATGGGATTAAACACTCAAGTGGGGCGCAGGAATCCCATAATCCAGGTTGGGTTGAGACGGGAATGCCGGGCATTGGTTGCAGATGGTGTTGAAGGAGCTTTGGGTGGACATTGACCTTGGGGCTTTCCTCTCTTGCAGATGAGCCTGATCCTGCTCTATCCGGTGCTGTTCCGGCTGCTGCTCACAGGACGGAACTCGGGTAAGTTCCCAAGGGATATCTCCATGGATCCTCCTCTCCCTGTGCTTCAGTTCCACAAAGCCCTCACATAGCTCCTTGTGTTGGAGGAGGAATTGTCCCACCATGGAGAACATCAGCAGGTCCCACTAGAGCCAGGCAGCTCCATCCCCATGCTGCGGAGTAGTGTGGGCTGCTCCAGTGCATCCCATTCATCCCACTTCCCAACATCCTGGAACCATCCCAGTTCTTCTTGGAATCATCCCCATTGCCCTCAGAGCATCCCAGTTCCCATTGGAGCCACCCGGGTTCCCCTCGGAGCATCCCAATTCCCTTTGGAGCCATCCCAGTTCCCCTCGGAGCATCCCAATTCCCTTTGGAGCCATCCCAATTCCCTTTGGCACCACTGGGCCTGTTCCCTGCCTTGAGGGACAGTGATGCTGAGAGGTGGGTGCTTGATCTGGGTGCATTGGGTTCCCCAAGGGGGTGTCCCAAAGCGCTTGGAGCATCCGGGATTGAGGTGCCAGCCCAAGGCTTATGTTAGTGCCCGTTGTTCCCTGCTCCTTCCTGAGCCAGAGATTCCTTAAGGAGTTGTTTTAATCCAGTTTTAATCATGTTCTTATCATGGCTATATCATACTTTAGTCACGTTTTACACTTTAGTCCTGTTTTAATCACGTTTTAGTCCCATTTTGGGATGGTTTAGTCCCATTTTGGGATTTTTTAGTCCCCTTTTACATTTTAGTCCTTTTTTGATCTCATTTTGGGATGTTTTAATCCTGTTTTGGGATGATTTAGTCCCATTTTGGGATGGTTTAGTCCCCTTTTACATTTTAATCCTGTTTTAATCACATTTTGGGATGGTTTAGTCCCATTTTGGGATGGTTTAGTCCTCTTTTATATTTTAGTACTGTTTTAATCACATTTTGGGATGGTTTAGTCCCGTTTTGGAATGGTTTAGTCCCCTTTTACATTTTAGTCCTGTTTTAGTCCCATTTTGGGATGGTTTAGTCCCATTTTGGGATGGTTTAGTCCCATTTTACATTTTAGTCTTGTTTTAATCCTGTTTTGGGATGGTTTAGTCCCATTTTGGGATGGTTTAGTCCCCTTTTACATTTTAGTCCTGTTTTAATCATGTTTTGGGATGTTTTAGTCATGTTTTACATTTTAGTCTTGTTTTAATCCCATTTTAGTCCCATTTGGGGACATTTGAATAATGGTTTAATACTGCTTTAGGACATTTTAATCACATTTTAGTCCAGTTTTACTCATATTCTATGTTTTAGTCACATTTTATTTGTGTTTTAGTCCTGGTTTACTCACATTTTACATTTTAATCACGTTTTAGTGATGTTTTAACCCTATTTTCCTCATGTTTTTTGTTTTCATCATGTTTTGCTTATATTTTAATCACATTTTAGTCATAGTTTGGTCTTGGTTTAGTCACATTTTATGTTTTACTCATGCTTTACACTTTAACCACAGTTTAGTCACGTTTTAATCCCGTTGATGGGATTTCAGTGGTGTGGGAATGACTTTTCCCCATTGACACACCACAGGCAATGGGGATCCCGGCCTCCAATCCACAATCATTCCTCTGCAGTTAAAACAGGGAATGGTTTGGAGTTGGAAATGGCGATGAAGTGGGTTGGAAGGGTCAGCTCTTCCCTCAACTTAGCTTTTCCCAGGATGAAATTGGGAATGAATAGGTTGGAAAAGAAGGGGAGATTGATCCATGCGGATCTGGCAGTGCTGCTGCCTCCATTCCACAAAGGCACTTTGTTCTCCTGCAGCACAGCTCGAGACAGTGTTTTGGTGGCTCTGGAGTCCTTGGGTGCCATGATCCAGCAGGTTGCTTCCCTAGGGATGGGGTAGCAGTGGGCAGGAACAGGGATGTGGTGGTTTGCATCCTGCTCTTGGCCGTGGGTGCTGTGTAGAGGGAGAAGCCAAGCGTGAAGCTGGCTGTGGAGGACAGAAGGGTCACACCATTAGGGGCAGGATGAGGGCACAGAGGACCCTTGAATCTGTTTAAGCCCCATGGAGCTGCCCTCAGGGCCATTGGGGCTCCTGGATCTCTTGGATCTCAGTTCTGAAGCCTGACTGAGGGGATCTGGTGCCATTCCAGGCTCTCTGGTTCCCCACCACCCCAGCAGAAGGACTTGAGGCTCTTTAGATCCTGTCTTGTGCTGCTGATCCTGTGCCAGAGAGAGCCATCCCTTTGCTCTCTCATGGTCCTCACCGTGTCCTTTCTTCCCTGAGAAAGCCTCCAAGTCCAATAGGACTTAAAACCCCACCAGGCTGGAACTACCCCTTTGGTCCCAAAGACCTTTGGGGTGGTCCATATTGATCGTGAGATCTATTTTGGCCTGAAGTGAGAAGCATCATTGCTAAGAGCACATACCCCTGTTGAGCTGGGGATAAAGGAGACCATCGGGTGTCCCAGCACCCCAAGAAGTGAGGAGGGGAAAGGGAAGGAGAAGCAGAGAGTGGGATGGAGCAAGGGAAAGGCAATGTGGTGATGGGCACCCAACAGTCCTGTTGTACCTGGCAGGAAGGTGGTGGAGCCACTGTAAAGAGCAGATAGAGCCATCACCAAAACAGGCTTGGAGCAAGGCCAGGAGACCTCGTGTCCCTCCTCATCACAGGGGGTTACAGATGAGTTTTGAAGGTCCCTTCCAACCCAAACAATTCCATGATCCTAAGATGCAGAAATGTGGCCAGGGGAAGGTGGGAAGGGATGGGCTTGGCTTGGTCCCAAGTCTTTATCTGGGACAATATGGGAGTCCCCATGAAATCTCATCCCGTGTCACCCTGTAACACCAATGTCTCCGTTGTCTCCTTCAGCCCTTCTTAACTCTCCAAACTCATTTGCAGCTCCACAAACGAAGAGCATTTGGAGTTCAAGCAGGCTTTGTACAGAACGGATGCCCGGAGCTCCTTGGACCTGCGAGCCATGGCCTGGGACACCTCCACCTTGGAGAGCAGAGCAGGCGATGGCAGAGAAGAAAGCACTTTAAAGAGACTCCCTGGCTTGAAGGACTTGAAGGACACACTGTGTGTAAAGGAGGCACCGTTTGCCATGGAGCCCCAGGTTGTAAACACGGTGCAGGTGGACCCTGAGAGTGACTCTGAGGACCTGGGTGGTGGCAAGGGGACAGCAGGGCCACCCAGCCCTTGTGCTGGGGCATCGGTTGGTGGCGGCGAGGAGAAGTACCTGAAAACAGAACCAAAGCAGCTTGAAGGCCTCAGCAAAGAGCACTTAGAGAAGGGCAAGAGGGGGATCCAGAGGGTGGACTGGATCTCAAGACCCACCAGAAGCCCAAGTCCTCACTATAAAGACATGGGCAAGGTGACAGATGTAGCAGCCAACCTGCCCTTCCGGGGACAGGCCGTGCATGAAGTGCCTCCTCCGCTGTTCAGGAAAACACTGAACCCTGTCCTCAGCAAGGCCAAATCCCTGGAAAGCACCTCATCCCATAGGAAGGGGCTGCTGGTTGACTCGGATTTGGGGGAGCTCAACACCCTCAACACGGCGGAGTGGACGATTCCAAAGCTCAGCACAGACCTGGCCATGGGCAAACAGACCTGGACAGTGAATGCTGAAGACTCGGTGGAGAGAATGCCATTGATGCCTCTGGATCCTGCTCCCTGCAGCTCCTATGACATCGAGATGAGGCCCTATGTGTGCAGTGTGTTGGTGGAGGAGCAGGGGAAGGAGGAGCTGGGGCAGGAGGAGGACCCCACGGTGTACACCTGCATCGAGTGCAGTATCTACTTCAAGAAGAAGGAACACTTGATGGATCACATGCTGCAGCACAATCGTGGACCAGGGAGGGACCAAGACAGGGATGCTTTGGGAGGACAGTGTCAGTTCTGCTGCAATGAGTGTGGGTGGGCCTTTGGAGACCCCACATCTTTGGAACAGCACAAGAGGCTCCACCAGGAGTCGAGGGAAAAGATCATTGAGGAGATCCAGAAGCTGAACGAGTTCCCAGATGAAGGCCGGGATGCACGGCTGCAGTGCCCCAAGTGTGTGTTTGGCACCAACTCCTCCAAGATCTTCGTCCAACACGCCAAGATGCACGTCAAGGAGAGGAAGGACCAAGGGGCCAAGAAGCTGAACCTCTTTGGAAGCACGAGCAGCGGAGAAATCCGGGATAGCCCCATGCATGGCACCTACCAACACTTCAAACCCAACGAACACGTGGCCCTGCAGATGCAGGTTCCACCCCAAAGCAGCAGCAAAGGGCTCAGCACCTGCGTCCTCTGCAGCTTCCCGGCTCCCAATGACACCATCCTCAAGGAGCACATGAAATACGCCCATTCCCACCTCTCCTGGGACACGGAGGTGTATGAAGATGATCCCAATCAACCAGGAACCAGCAGAGATGCCTACAGCCCGGCCCGGCCGGCTCGCTTTGCTGACACGGATTACTTTGGCAAAGCAGAGCAGCTTTTCCCACCGCCTTCCCAGGAAAGCACATCCCATTATGAAGCTGTTCCCAGTTTCACCTTATCTCATCCCAGACACAACAAGAGCAACGGGGCTGGCAAGAAGGACTACCAGGCCTCAGGGTTTCACGCCAGGAAAGCGGCTCCCTATGGCTCCCCACACAAACCCATGGGATTATCCAGTTTTTCCTCTGCTAAAGCTTATTCCCAGTTTGCTCTGCAGCAGCTGAAGAAAAAAGGAGGAGCTCAGCCCCTCGAAGGAGAAGGTGATGCCCTCAGGAGTCACCCCATGGGGCTGGAAGAGCTTCGGCACAAGTGGCTATTGGGCAACGATGGTGTGAGCATGGAAGAGGAGATCTCCGGAAGCACAGAGATGGATTTGGGTGAGAACAGAGGCATCAAACCCCTCAGCATCCCTCAAGCTGCCTTGGACCTCAAGAGGACGTTCAGAGACACCTTGAAGGCCACGGACCCTTCGATAGCTTCAGAGGAGCAGCAGCAGCAGTTACGGATGATGGTCCCCATCGTCCTTCTGGAGGAGGTGAACCTGCATCCCAAAGCAACAAAGAGGCCTCGGGGGAAGCCCTTCAAGAAGAAAGCTCTGCTCCCATCCCAGGATTTCCTGATGGAAGAGCCCATTCCCTTGGATATGCTCCTGTTGGATGCTCCTCTGGAGGGTTCTCTGGAGCTCGATGACCTCTTGGACTCTGACTCTGCCATGCTGAAGAATGAGGAGCGGAAATGTCCCTATTGCCCTGACCGCTTCCACAACGGCATTGGGCTGGCAAACCACGTGCGGGGCCACCTCAACAGGGTGGGGGTGAGCTACAACGTCCGCCACTTCATCTCAGCAGAGGAAGTCAAAGCTATTGAGCAAAAGTTTTCCTTCCAAAAGAAGAAGAAAAAAGGTAGTATGTATTCAATTCAGCGTGCCCCTCTTTTCTTGCCCTCCTCCCACCACCGCTTGGGTATGTATGGAGCTGTGCTCCACCACAACCGTGGTGGCCACGGCACCGCGTTGTCCTGGGTGCTGTAACCCCCATTGGAATGGGCTCATTCCCGCTGTCATTGACTCTATCCCCTTCTCCCCACAGTTGCCAACTTTGACCCCAGCACCTTCAGCTTGATGCGCTGCGAGTTCTGCGGCGCCGGCTTCGACACGCGTGCCGGTCTCTCCAGCCACGCCAGAGCTCACCTGAGAGACTTTGGGATCACCAACTGGGAACTCACCATCTCACCCATCAACATCCTCAAGGAGCTGTTGGCCAACTCCTCGGAGCATCCGATGCTGCAGGCGGCGATGGGAGCGGAGCCTTCATCCCCGAGCAGAGAGAGGGAAGCTCATGGTTTCGGGCCTCGCAAGAGCATGACCCCCATGTCTGAGTGCAGCATTCCACGTTCTCCTCTGTCCCCGTTCCCCATATCCTGGGGGGATGAATCCCTGCAGTCCTACAGAGATGGTGAGTGTCCATGCGAGCCCCAAACCCTTCTGATGACCCCATGCTGGAGGGTGGGTGTCTACAGGCAAGGGTTGAACTGGTGTCAGCTGGTGTTACTGGTGCTGTGTCCTGTATGCTGCTGGTTTGGGGACAGAGGAGAGGGCCAGGCAGTGCTGGCTCATGGAGAGCTCACATTCCATCAGGGAGTTGTGTTCTTCAGGCTTTGTCCTTTGAAGAGGTTGTGTTTAGGAATGAGGTTTCCAGTTGGGAAAGGTTTTCCAATGGCAGGCTGGAGGAAAGGAGAAGAGTGTGGTCACTGATGCCAGTCCAGCCTGTTGGCACTCATCTATGCAGGATGCAATGTCTGGTCTGGGATCTGTGTTTACCCTTCAGCTCCTTGTTTTCCATAGCTGTTCCTGGGAGGAGCAAGGCCCCCTTCCCAAGTGGGGCTTGGATCTGAGCTGCTCCCTCTCCACCAGTGAAGCTCCAAAGCACTCAAACAGGTTTATCTATCCCAGAGCTGAGCCTGTCCCAAACACCTTCCAGGCTCCAAAACCTGAGTGTGCACCAGAAGCTTCCAAAGCCTAAAACCTTGGTTTGAGAATTCCAACCACCTCGTGACACTTGGTGCTTCTGGCAGCATCTTGAAGTCCTTGAAGGAGCTTCTCATTAGGTTCTACTCACCCTAATCCTATGGGAGAGACACCCCTGCAGCGAGAAGCTATTTGGTTGTAATTGAAATTCCAAAGAGCCTGTAATCCCGGCTCTCCAGACAGCTCCGTGTGACTTTGGCTGCTCTTTGGGATGAGTCTGAAGTATAATGAACACAAATGAAACCACCCCCCCAACTCCTGATACAACAAACCTGAGATGCCAGCCTGAGGTTGATACCAATGGGAGGTGTTTGGAGGGCTCAGCTGACGTTCCTCCTCCCTGTGCCTATTGCCTGGGAAGAGTGAGGTCTCCTGATGGCTGGAATTCAATGGATTGAGTTGTTTGGGATAGTGGTACTGTTTGAAGAGCCAGGGCTAAGAAGGGGGCAAAGTGTCTTGTGGCCGCCCTTTGGTTCATGCAGTTCGTAACGTGGCAGTTCTAATGGCAAATGGCCCCTATGGGAGGGTTAGGGGGCAACAGTGGGTCACATCCTGCGCCGTGGTTTTGCTCATCACTTCAGTGGCACCCCAAAGGTTTCAGCATGTGATGGGAGCATCTCCTGCTCCTCGCTGTGATGGAGATGCCAGTGAGGGGTTGGTGGGAGCAATGGCGTTGGGAATTGGACATTTCCCACTTTGACTCCCAGAAGTGAAAGGAGCTGAGTTAGGGTTTGATTGGAGGAGCTGAATTCACACTTTGCTTCAGTGTTGTGTTTGAACGTGGATACAGTTGAGGATGGACATGAGGGATGAGTGCAAGAGCCAGAGCTTAAGCTTTCCCCTTAGGTTGTGCTCCTGGATTTCAAGTCGCATGCTCCATATTCCCTTTGGGTCTTTACCAAGAAACCATGGAAACTGGGAAGGCCTCAGATTCCCCAGTGCAGGAACCTGTTGTATGACCCACGTGTGCGCTGCAACCACGTGGAGACAGTGACCCCACATGCCTTTTGTATTCAAATCCAAGCCTGGAGCCTCTGAGTTCCATGCCCAAGCTCCAGGAGATGGTTTGAACTCCTCCTTGCTTTGCTCCCAGCCCCACATGATGCATCCACGTGCTCTCTGTTGCAACCACTGGAGTATTTATTCAACTCTCGCTTTGGGTTTGGCTTTGGGAAGCAGTTGAGTAAACAGGGAACAGGTTTGGGAAGAGGGGATGCAAGGTCAGTAGCTGGCAGGGTTTTAGCTGCATTTCACACCCAAATTGTCCCTGTGTCTCCTTAAATCACCTATGAAACATCCTTAAGGACACCCTTGCTCATGTTTTACACCAATTCCTTCACGTCCAGAGGGTCCTAAGCAACACTAAGGAGATAAAGGCCATTAGGAAGCTCGAATGAGGAGGATCTCATGGTGGTGGTGGTGGCACTGCACCAGCGGCAGCGATGCTGCTGCTGTCTCAGCTCAACATCTGCAGGCAGCTTCCTGCTTCCTTCCTCTCCCCATCCAGCCCTGCAAAGGGCCAGCAGGTCCCTGCTGCTGTTGCAAGGTGCCTCTGGAGCTGCTAAGGGGGAAGGATATAAGTAAATCCTTAAGGAATCCCAAAGGTTGGTTTTGGGGGGTGATGGTGCTCTCTGGGCACACCAAATGGTCCCATGGGAGGAAGTTCTCCCTTCCTGGAGCTGCTCAATGAGGAAGAAAGGAGCATTATGGAGTTTCACACACACTTTGTGGTCTCACAGACTTACCTGTTCCCTCCTGTGGCTTCCAATCCATAGTACCCAAACCAACCCAAACTTGGCTCCACCACCATCCTCAGCATCTCTGCTGCCATCATCACCCTTAGACACTCAGTGGTGTTCTGAGTCTTCACATCCATTCCCTCTTACCCACAAGAGCAAACCCCCCCCCCGCAGTTCATGCTCTTTTGTACGTCCAAAGCTTCCAATGACCCCTTCTTGGGGATGATTTTAGACCCTGGATCAATGTGATTCTGCCTTTAAGTGCCACATTCAATACCCTGCTGTGCAGGGAAGGGTCACCTCAGCTCTTGTATGTGTGTGCCCCCCCCACCCCGGGCTTGCCACATTCACTCTGGTTTGCTTCTGAGCACCTTAACCATCTCCAAACCTTCCTCCTTACTGCTTCCCTATGGGACACCCCCTTCCCGAGCTGTCCCCATTGGGACTGCTGTGTCCCTGCCTGTTGGGACGGGTGAAGCTGTGCCCTGGTGCTGCAGCCTCCTCCTCTGAAGCCAACTTGGCTCCTTCCCGAGGCTGTTTGTGCAGCTCCTGGCTCTTGGCAATCACCTCGGGGACCACGTGGTGTTTCTTGGCAGGCGTTGGGAAGCGTTGGGCAATCGCATCCTCTCGTGGCTCTCCTCCCTGCCTGCCTCACCTTGCTTTCACCATCCAACTCCCTCTCCTTCCCTGGATTCCTACCCTAGGAATGGGAGCAGACGTGGCTTTTCTGCTTGGCTTCCCCTGCCCACATGGAGGCTTTCCTTCTGGAGTGCATCCAAAGAGAGGATAGGCTGTAAGTGAAAGCTTAGGGAATGGCTTTCCAGTATAGTTCCCTAATGCTCCTGTGGAGCGGTAGGTGAGGATTCGGATGTCTCCATGCCCGAGGTTCTGCCTTGGAGAGCATCGTTTTCCTCTTTTCAGGAAGATGCTTGGGATCTGGGTTGGAAAAGAGCCATGAGGATCCTAAATCCTGACTCCACACAGGGCAACCTGAAAGCTAAAGCCAGTATTAATGGTGTTCCCCAAACTTCTGGGACCATCCCCTCATCCCTTGGGAGCTCCCTGATCACCTTCTACATGAGGAACTCATTCCTAATGGGCAATCTGAGCTTCCCTGGGGAGCTTTAGGCCATTCCCTTGTGTCCTCTTAAAGCTCTTTTCCAACGTGGCTGAGTCTGGGACCCCTTTGGTTCCTTCTCCCTCCTGTCCTCAACCAGGCCAGTGACGTGGTGCCGGGATGGAGCCTGAGCCTGGAGGATGCCAGGAGTGGAAGGTTCTTCCACAGGGCTGGAATGGGGCATTTGTGATGGAGTTTAGAGGGGTTTGAGCCTTGTTTTGAGAGCAAATACCTCTGTGCAGCCCCGGTTCCATCCTGACCTTTGCTTCCATGTGGAGGCATCAAAGATGCTTTGTGCCCGTGGCCTTTTGTCCTCCTCCTCCTTCCCATCCCATGGTGCCTGCTTTAAGTGCAGCTGAAGCAAACCTCTGGAGGTCCACAGCACCAGCAAAGCCAACCTCAAAGCCAGGTCAGGTCCCTTAAGGGCCGTATCCTGTTGAGCCGGAGGTCAACGTGCTCCTTTCTGCTGTGCTCCTGACCTACTTTGTGCGGCCTTTGATGCCTCTCCTGAGCTCCAGGTTTGTGAGAAGGTCACGTTGGGCTCCTCCTTCCCTTTGCACAGGAAGAAGGTGGGATTTTTGCCCTGGATATTGTCATTTCTATGGGGTTTAGCCTCAATTGCAGCTCCCTTTTCACCACTCGGGCCGTCTCAGCACAGGGAGGAGCATCCCTGAGGGCAGCACGTGAAGGCAGATGGGCACAATAACCTCATTTCAGCATCCCAATCATCCCTTTTCCCGATGGGAGGAGCTTGTTTGTAGGTGCTGGACAAGGGGATGGTATTGGGATGGGTGCAGCACCCCCATGGGGCTCAAACGAGCCATATCCCAAGCTGCATCCCCATGGAGAAAGGAGCAGTTTGAGTTCCGAGCTCCTCCTTGTGACCTACTCCTCCTGGTGGTGGCTTTGGCTCTGTCTCCTTTAAGCCAAGGAGATGTTTTAAGGGTAGGAAAAGAGGAACATGAGGCTTTGTGGTTAAAGTGATTCCATAGCTCCAAGGTTAAAGTGATTCCATAGCTCCAAAGCCTGACAGAGACCTGGCATCCCCCCCTCGCCCTCCATTGGCAAGGATCTGGCTCTGGATTCTGCAGCCTGGCCAGCAGAGACAGATGCTTCCACCCTCATCCCGCATGGAGCCAGCAGGCAGCATTCCCATCTGGCTCGGCCTTCCCAGAGCCCACTCTGGATCTTCCTCTGGAAGATTTGGCTTCAGTTTAGGAATCAGTTGTGCCGCAGCTCAGAAGCACCATTGGCTGCTCCACAGCCCTGGAATTCCGGAGCCTTTCCCACTACAAAGGGCTTTTCTCCCCCTCCTTTCTCAGGGTGGTTTATGGAGAATGAGGGCTCCTGGATTGCTGTTACCCCACAAGGGTCACCTCAGCACCCAAAAGGATGAGACTCTCTGTGTTATCCCTGAGCCCCCACCGTGGGCTTTGGAGCTCCCTAAAGAAGTCAGGATTTGGTCCATTTGGGGTGTCATGGAATGAACCAGGTTGGGAAAGACCCTCAGCATCATCTGGTCCCACTGGTCCACAGCACATTCCCTTCTCCGTGCTCCAGCAGCGCTTCCTTTTTCCAACAGGACTCATCCTTGTTGCTCCGGGCCGTGGCTGCGACCCATTCGTGAATACTGGGAATTCTGCTGTAATTCCCATGGCTCTTCCCCAAATCCTGGAGTTCTCAGCTGGTTTCTATAGGGGGGCATCGCTGCTGTTGACTCTTTGGGGCTGAAGCCGTGTTGTCTATGATGAGGAGGGATAGCAGCACCATACGCACCGGGTATCCCTATATCCCTCCTTCGCACGGAATTCCTTCTTTTTGGCGTGCTTTGGATACAAACCCAGAGGCTGTGGCAGTGGTGGGAGGCTGGAAACGGCCTCGGGTGGCCTTTTCCTTCTCACTGCGTTGATGCTGAACGGGCTCATCCCATCCCTTGGGATCGGGAATGACCCTGATTGGGATCGGGAATGACCCTCATTGGGACGAGAGGGAAGTGACCCCCTCCCCGTCCCCAACCATCACCTCCTGCATTCGGCGCTCGCCCTCTCGCCCTGGCAACCGCGCCGCCGCTCATCCCATCCCTTGGGATCGGGAATGACCCTGATTGGGATCGGGAATGACCCTCATTGGGACGAGAGGGAAGTG
>JASSUY010012163.1:17533-31234 GCA_032466535.1 Forpus xanthops
GAAGATCTGTTGTATTCTCTTTCCTTGTATTTTCTCTTGTATTATTATTGGTGGTAGCAGTAGTGATTTGTGTTATATCTTAGTTACTAAACTGTTCTTATCTCAACCTGTGGGAGTTGCATCCTTTTGATTCTCCTCCCCATCCCCTTGGACTGAGGAAGAAAGAGAAGGGAGTGAGTGAGAGAGCAGCTGCATGAGTTTGAGAGAGAGCCTCAAACCACGACAATCGTGTAGTTATTTATTCAACATTAGTTAACAGTTCTCTGGTGCAAAACACACACTTGTGTTAGGTTGCTCATAGAATCTATCATACTGCTATGCCCTGCTCTGTGGATAAGCAGAAGTCATCAAGAGATCCATAGCAGCTTCAAAAAAAAAAATTATCTGGGGCTATTTCCATGACTCCTATCATGGTTGGAACTTACCTTACTGGTGTTAGCTGCCCACAAAAGACATTGGAAATATGGGTGCTTCAGAACAGAGTTATACCTTTATTCAGCTCCAGTGGCATGACATATTCACTGCTTGAAAGAAAGGGTTTGTTCAGTGACACTGCTGCAGTCTGATTATGTGACACCATGTGGTACCAGGAATAAATAGATATCAAAGACAGCACTGTGAAAAGACAAACAGCCAAAAGCTTCAGCAGAGATTTTCTGAAAAAAAAAAAAAAAAAAAAAGAGGGAGAAAGGATATGGAAGAAACCTAACAGCATGTATCTCCAAGTAATGTGTGCCAGAAAAATCAGGAGGATTGTCAAAGAAGAGGTTTAGTTCTGACAATCTCTAGCTGTGAAGTAGATGTGTTTCATAACTTTTCAGTTAATTTTGGGGAGATGAAACTACAGTGGGAAGGAACTCTGCCTTCCGTGCAAAAACAATACCCCTGGCTGGCCCCAGCCTGGACATTCCAGTGGTGCACAAGCTGCTATGCTCTTTCCTGGGACCCCTGTCCTACAGAAACACCTTAATGATTAAGTAAGTCACATTCAATTTTAGGCAACCTTTAAAAGAGACATAAATAACACCCTTTTTTCCTTCTGCCCCTCTTCCTTCTCTTCCCTTTCACATGCGCCAGAGCATCTATGCTTGTTGTCTGGGACATTCAGCTAGGCGGTGAGAGGTGGTTTGAATTCCTTCAGGTGCAGAAGAGAAGGGAATGGAATTGCATCCCATGCTGCCCACTCAGAATTACACAATAAAGACCACAGAGAAAACAGATATTACTACTTTCTCTGGTTATGTCTTCTAGGACATGACTGCTGCTGCACTTCTGAAGAAAATTTTTGGGACAAACAACTTAATTCAGCCTGTCTGAAGGAAAGGCTGGAGTCACAGGTTGGATGTCCATGAATTCAGGCAAGAATGAGGATATGAAATGGAAGTTTATTCCCAGTCGCTCCTCATAGCGATTCATGACAATTTTCCCCTCCAAGTGTTGACTGTGAATGCCTCATGAGGCATCCACTCCTTTGGGACAGAGAACAGGCACTGTCAGGCCCTTCACTGTGGATTCCTATATGGCAATAAACATCTTAAAGCTAGACTATATACGCAGAGAAACTCATCTCTCCAGCTCCACATTTTTTGGTGAACCTAAGTTCATGTCACTGCATTGTGTTTCTTTGACATTGACACACAATGAGTACAGCACACAGAAACTGATGTCTGCTGCTGGTGCCAAGTGGGGACTGAAAGGACTTCCATCACCACTGGGGCCAGGCAGTTTAACATCCTTTGAGCTCTGAGTTTCCTTTCTAGAAAAATATTAGGATACTGACATTGAATTATCCCTGATTTGCATATAAATAAAGTATATTGTGTGGTAATTTTTGCTTTGGTTTCTTACATTGCCACAGTCTTTTGAGATTTGCCATCTGTGCCCAGAGCATTAAAGAACTCACAGGAATGCCACTTATCTTAATATTTTTTTGACATTTTTCATATACAGAGTTCCCTACATAGTGACAGGTTCAGTATTGTTAAAAAAACAGCAGAAGAAAACCCAATTAAACTTGCAATTTTCCATAGAGCAAGGCACATACGCAATATACCTGCCAGATAACTTGCTCTGTCCTTGCCTGTACAGAACATATATACAGGAAGACTTTTCCCTGTGGCCATGGCATGTCCCATTTCCTAAAATTCTGCTGCCTTTCTGCAGAAGAGAAATGTTCAAATTAAAACAGGGAAAGTTCAGGTTAGATATAAGAAAGAAGCTCCTTACTGTGAGGGTGGTGAGCCAGTGGAATGGGCTGCCCAGAGAAGTGTAAATGCTCCATCTCTGGCAGTGTTCAAGGCCAGGTTGGACATAGCCTTGGGTGACATGGTTTAATGTGTGACATCCCTATGGCAGGGGGGTTGGAACTAGATGATCTTAAGATCCTTTCCAACCCAAACAGTTCTATGATTCTATGATAATGGTTTTCTTCACCTTAACTATATATACTGAATTCATATGAAGGGCTAACATTTCCAAAGGCTCTCTAGATCTCTGAAAGCCACCTGTACTTTCAGTCACAACTTCCTGGTACATGCAAGAAGAGTTACCATTTATCACGTTGTTTAGGCTATACAACTGCTCCTATACATACGTAATCATTTAATTTGCACACATGCAGGAGGAAAGCTGAACAGACATTTATGTTCTCAGAACTGGGATCTTCCTTTGGGATCCTCCTTTGAGATCCCATCTGCACTTCACAATCAACTACATTAAGGAACTCACTGTCTTATTCACAGTGAACTCAAACTCTGATTCATAGCAGACCTAGAGTGCAATTTGTCTCCTGCCATTTCCACTGTCCACAGGCAAAAATTTTGGATAAGCAAGTTTCCTCCTATTCCTCCATACTCAAAGGAGTACTTTTTGATACAGAATGTTTCTGCTTAGCAATTCATCAGCATCTCCTCTTTCAGGATGGGCTGAGTAATTTTCTATCTCTATTGATTAAAAGCCTAGATCACTTTCTTACCTAAAAGCTAACTTCAAAGCAATTAACGTTAGGACATATGCATCTTACACCCAGTTAAATCATTGTTCTTCAATTCTGGTACTGTTTTTATGTCAGGAATGACACTATGATAGAAATACTTACTTGCGTAAAGTAACCTCTGAGAGTAGAGTCAAACAATAATCTCTAGTCCAACAACATTTATACACTTATAACTAGAAAGTAATTAGATAAAATGCATGACCAATGATATGAGTGACACCTTTCTCCTCAACCACTACTCAACAGTGTTAGGTCCCATTTTCGCTGTGTCCTTACTCAGTGGTACAGCTGCAACAGGACAACTGCAGAGAGCATATGCTTAGAGTGGTTACCAGCCCAGCAGAAAGGCACTTTCCATTTTGCTTGGCTGAGAGAGCTGAATTGCTATAAAAAGGAAAAGGATCTTAATTACTCCCAATCAGAACATTAGTTTCCTATCCAAAGGCCCATCACCTGAGTCTGAGAAATAGTTTTAGGCTGCAAATCCCACTGCCACCTAGGCATCTAAGCATCTGTACAACTAAGCAACTGAGATAGTTCTATTTCCACAGGCTGTTTTAATATATCACCATGGGCTGTTTACTGCTAAAACCAATCCTAGGTGCCCAAGGGTCCCTAATAAATTCAGAAGGAAATTAAGTATTTACCATAAACTTACAAATTTTACTTCGAGAATAGGTGCTTGTGCTTGACACTAGGTCCAGTGTAAAACACGGTACAGAATTTAGGTGTCTGGCCTGTTCCTGAGTTGCTGAATATCACTTCCCTAGGAGTCTGGAGACACCTTGTGTGGAGACCACAGATAGGTACTGATGATCCCTTTTACAGATAGTAAGTGCAAAATCCATTAAAGAAGCCATAGGAGCCATATTTTCAGTGGACTGCCTTTTGTAGTTAGCACATTTCTTTAGATGTGTTATTGTATAGGCAACCTACTAATCTTTAGATTTATAAATAGGAATTTCCTTCAGCCATGCTAAAGTACAAGCATCCAAACTGAGAGTGATTTGTTCACTGCCCTACTATAGACATACCATTTAAGTGAATTTCTTTGCTTTCTAAGAGCATCACTATTAGAAAACGAATTTAGAGGTCTGTTGACTGAAGGTCTATTGGCAGAGGGAGGGAAAATAATTTTCCAGACAGCCTAAAGGCAAAGATTCATGACAGCAACCTACAAAACAGTTGTAATAAACCCTCTCAACAACCAGGTGCTACACGGCTCATTGCAGTACAATCTAAGGGATATTAAGGCATAAAATAACTTTTAACATGAGTAATGCTTTAGAGGATCCTACTGCACCAGAGGCAAGGTTTTCCTCTGTCCTGCCTGGTGGGTATGTCTATCGCACAATTCAGCACAGGACAGAATCAGACAGGATTGCTTGCTGTAAATTACACACTCCCTTAGCAAGATCTCCTCACGTGAGCTTTTTCTCACTCCTGGAAACTTGATATAACATCACCAGGCCACAGATCAAGAATGATCAATAAAATAGCCCAGCACATAAATCTTTATTCAGACTTCTGAATCTGACAATCTACAAACAAATATCATAAAGCAGCTGAAATCAGGCACCCACATTGGCATGGAGAATCCCCCACAGAGCAGCATTACTCAACCTACATTCTGGAAAAGGTAAAATATGTATCACCAAAGAAAAATGAATACTTTTGATATTAGGCAGAGAATTGCATTTCAAGGGCCTACTAGCACAAGGGAACACAGCTTCTCTAACCTTCAGGAAGCGAAGCATTAATTTATGCTGAAACCCTTCATCTGTGAAGCCAGTGCTGGAGTTATACCAAGCATTTAAATAAGGACACAAAAAGCACATACCCCCCCCCCCTTCAATGTTTGTGTGACTCTTGCAAATTGTATCCAGCAAACTCACTTTTAGCTTTTGTAAACATCAAGACAATTGGTGTGTTATGGGAGAGTTTATAACTTTAATATTCAGATACTTGTTTTGCAACTTCTAATCCCAATTATTAACCCTTCTAAACCAGGGTTGGTTGTGTTAGTCTGAACCCAAAACTGAGCCAGCAGATTTGGACTTAGGTCCACCTCACCAGAACATTGCATCTGCATTAAAATAATGATATAATCATAAAAGAGGGCCTAAAAATCTGAACAGATCAAAATTATATGTATATTTTTTAACTTACATAATCATGTTTAATAACTTAGTTCATCTAATGAGACTAATGAACAGCACGCTTTAACACGTTTGCTGAGTTACTGGATTTTACAAAAAACATCTGGGGTCAGTTCTACTTTATGTAAACAATTCAATTGCTCTTTCCTTTGTGCAGGGGATATGTGCAAGATTTCTGTTTGAAACACGTTTATAATTGTGGGAATAGATATAACTGGTTCACATTCAAATATTTCTAGCTTCCTGTTTATACCTAAGGAGGAAAATGTGTGTGTAATTTGCAGAGTTAAATTTCAGAAATATGCTCTTCTTTACCCTGCATTTTTCAGTCTCAGAAAACACATGGATTACAGGGAAGAGCCTGCTCACCAAGACCAGTTAGATCATTCTCTACTGCTAGCCTCAAAACCAACTTAAGGGAGAAGGGAAAAGATTATTTCTTCTTGATAACACAACATAAATAGGATTTTAATTTTCCTCTGGCATTCTTGCTTTTGGTTGATTCATTGCTGTACACAGATATGTTTATAAGCAATGAAAAACAGTGTTAAGTTTATTCAAAACTAAATCCCACAGATTTGGAGGAATTAGTGCAGGGATACAGAAAGGATAGTGAAAGACTGTTTTGATGAGTACCATCAAAATATTTCTGAATACCAGAAACCTAGGCATTTTTTTAAGACAGCAAAACAGATAAGAAAAAATTTACCTTCATCTATTTTAACACTAAAGTATTCCCACAAGTGCTTAAAATTCTGGCTAGCCTAATGGAGAATTGCACTGAAAAGAAAATAATTCTTTCCATATTTGGCAAATATTTTTCTTGATAAGCATTTTAATTGATTAATAATAACATTTTAAAATATTTTACAGTACACAATGGTCTATTTTATTATTTTCTGTATTTTGTTTTCTGATTTTGCTGACAACTAGTATTAACTTCAGTAAGAAGCATGTCTGTAAAACCATACGAAAGGTCTTACTATATTTTTGTAAATACCCATAAGTGCAGAATCAAACATTAAACACATAACTAAAATAAAAGTAATATTTCTATTTGTTACAGAGCTTTTTCTTAATAGATAGTATAGGTAGGATTCAACTCAATTTGCTACAACAAAAGTGACTTTAATGTATGTATCTGATTCTAGTAAAGAATCTGCCTTCATATATATTTAAAGAGCTGACAACTTCAACCTACATTGTATCCCGCCATAATGTTCACAGTATTCCATGAGCAGATCTATTTTATTTGCAGTTATTTTCTTGCCTTGCAGTAACACACACTTCATTCTCTCTCAGTTGAAAGAAGGAAAATATTAGAGAAACCAAAGTCTGTATCTGAAGTTATGATAATTTCCAAAAAAGATCATGTGTGTCTTATTAGAGATGACTCCATTCAGACTACTAATTTCTTGAGACTCTTTCTTTTTTTTTGCTATGAACCAAAATGTAGCACTTGAATGAAGAGATAGAGTCCACTAAAATAATAGTGTTTATATACTAAACAACAAACTTTATTTCAAAACTGAGTACAAAATCATAAATTAATTCAATATCCAAGTCTACATTTTCAAAAGTATCTAAAGATTAACTACCTTTGTAAACCAAATATATTGTTAATTATATTTAGAAGACTAAATACCATTGACTATCAATGAGATTAAGGGTCAAGTACAAAGGTTTGGTTCTTAAAAATGCAGTATTATGGAAAAACCCACTCTGTAACTACACATACTTTTAGGAGGAAAACAAATTTAAGAATACATCGACTAGCAAAAAAAATCTTCTTTGAAAATGTAAGATTAACTCAGACCAACTCAGTAACCAAGCTGTCTGAACAAATTAGGTGTCAGTTTTATCCTCTATGGCAGTACATAGATAGAACCTTGTGTTCTGAAGTACTTCCCTTTTGTGTGAAGGACACAACTACACTCTATAATAATATGAGAAAAGAGATTAAATTATTTATGTATATATTCTCATGAACAAATGTTGGGCCAGATTTCTAAAAATATGCAGTAAATACAAGTCAACTTTGACTGTCTTTGATTTCAACAACAATCCGTTACCTGGACACCACCTTTAATACAGTCTTAAGAGCAGCAGCTGAAACACAAGAGAACCATATTTGAATTCATACTCATACTAACTTATTAGAAGGAGTGGAATGAATAATAGGAGATATTTAAACTATTCAGGATTAAAATAGAGCTGAAGTTGAATTTTGAGCTGTATTCTTGCTGCAGATAATCTGACTAAGAAGCTTATTCAACCAGAATTATTAAACCTGAATCAGAAAATCCTGATTTTTCAGAGAAAGGGGAACTTATTTCAGGTAAAATTATTATATATCTGTTTCTTAGCTTAGATTTTCTGGAGGAAAGCACAGTCAAGATGTATCAGAGTATCAGAAGGGTGCCTTTTCAAGCCAGCAGATCAACCTGCAATACTGTCTTAATGGCTAGGGGAAAGAAAGAGAAGAGAACAAGAGTAGTAGCAACAGCTACTCCTACAGATTTTCATGAGAGGGATTTTCTAACTTTATCATCTGAAAGTCAGATGCCTAAATGTCAGCTAGTCACCTGGGGTCCTTTATAGTTGAAGGAGAGAAAGAGGCACCTCTAGGAGGCAATTCATTTCATCCTAAAGTAGATATCTAAGACATATAAAATAAATTACTATTTCATCTCTTTCTTATCCTATGGCTATGAAGGGAATGTGACAAATAACTTTTAGATGCCGGAGTTTGGTAAGATGAATCCTGCCTTATTGTCATTTTTCACTCCATTCTGAAACTTCACTTTTGGAATTTCTTCACCTTTGTAGTCTTTGGTTTTGGTTGCCTTTCTTGCCACTGCTGCCAAGCTTCAGGATGCCTGAGCTGACCTCACTCACTAATCCAAACCCACTGGAAAATCTTCTTTGCTTTGGACAATTTTTGGATCAGACCTTAAGGGAAAACTTGATAAGGGCAAGGGCACTCATCAAGATTATTACTGAACAAGTAAATTTACTTCAGGCTCTGCAGAAAAAGTTCTTCCTTGAATCTTTAAGATAGAGCCAATGCATTGATTAGCCCACTTCAGTCCAGAAGGTCAGCAGCTTTTTTGACCTGCTGTCATACATTACTTGATAAACTGCATCAGAATTGCACCATACCGCTGTCATTCACTTCTGGCCAGTAGAAAGTCCAATGAGAGTGCAAGACTCTCAGAAAACCCTATTGCAAGAATGTATCTGCAGCAGTCTGATGAAAAACAGATTTTTAGCCTGAATTCTAGAATCCCCCCTGTTCTGGAACTAATCAGAATTTTATTAGATTTGGCCAACACATAACAATGCTGTTGTTTAAACCTATATCCATGCTTGTTGTTCAGGCAAGATCATACAATTGTGTCATTTTATTTTCCCCTCTCCTGACAAGAGGACCATGGACAGTCAAATATTCTTAGTATGATGCAGCAGTATGATAAAAAAGCAATTATATCAGAAGTTGCTTTCAGTGACAGTGTATGAAAATTTTCTCAGATTTTCCACCTTAGGATTAATGGCAAAGATTTCTTACTGAAAACAAAAACAGTTTGTGCTGTGCATCAAAATAGTTTGCATCATTCAGAATTATGGTGAAGAACCAGAAGATAAAACAATCTGGAAAACATGCTGTCACCAAACACAAGTTGTCAATCATTGTACTGCACTGAACATTACAAAAATGGCAAAAAAATGGGCCTGTCTTGAGAATATCCATTCTCTCTGCGTATGTGAGAACATGTATAGGTACAACAAACTTGCTATGCAGGTAATTACTATTTGCTTCTGTTAACATAATTCTTGTTGGAAGACAGCTTTTATCAGGACACGAATCTGAGATTTGGAAACTTGGTTGTAAATTATGGTCAAAAGCATCCCACACTTGAAGTGAATGCATAAAGATGGGTAAACTATGAAGTCCTCAAAAACCATGGAAACCTACCTGACAGCTTCCAACTCTGCAGATTCAAAAGTCTAAGAATAGGAATAAAGAGCACCATTGCATTTGAATTTGCAAGAATTTATCAAAATAGTAATGGTAATAATAATAATAATAGAGAACCCACCCACAGTTTAAAGTCGTATCTAAACAGATTGAAGGAAAACAATTCACACTTTTAGTTTATTTTTCTACCAATACATATGCTCCTATCCATCTACCTATATGAATCTATGTGAGTTAAACATACCAAAGTGAAATACATTAAATCAAACTTTGATGTTCTTTACATAATTGAATCAAACCCCAGGGATCTTCCTCAGTTTCTCATCAAAATTAGCAGGATGCAGACACAGTAAAATGCACCATTATTATAATTTCATTATAATGCACTGCCATGTGTTTACGATTGCAATGTAAAATACCATAAATATTCCAATCTCTCAGTCTAACATGAAATTTAGCACCACACAAAAATACTACCAAAAAGAACAGAACATAGTAACTTAATTAGAAAGCTACTTTGTCTATAAAACAAAACTGCTACACTATTTGGTTGAGTTTTTAATATGAAGGCTAGTTATGTCAGCGAATAGTGTGTCACCATGCCATCTAGCTGAGTTTGCATCATGGAGTGGTCTCTCGTCATATTAACTGGATTCCTTTTGGATAAAAATTAACCGGAAGATGCCCTCCAGGACTTAAAATCTCATCCTGAAGTAAGTGTTCAATCAACAGGATCACACCAGGCTCAGTTTGAAGTACCTGTGCATAACTACAGAGAGTGGGTTCTCAGCAGCAACTGCTCTGCTCCACAAATACCAGCTAGTGGCTCCCACTACTTGCCTATGAAGATTTAGCCTGAAAAACTCTTCAGCGGAGCAGAGGTGATATAACCAGTTCCCAAAAGGGTGACCAGAAAGGACTGTACAGACTGTGCTACTAGCCACTATGCCTCTCAGTTGATTGAAGCTACGCCTGGAAGCCAGGACCTGCCTTCAAAATGCATTGAGCAGGGTAAGATTTTTTTTCTTAAGGTATTTTCTCTACTCTTTTTTAAGTAGTCATTTCATTTTCATAAATAAATAAATAAATAAGTTCTACTTTTATTCTTGGGAAAGTGTTGGGGATTTTGCTGTTGTTTTGGTTTTTTTTTTGGTTTGGGGTTTGTTTGGGTTTTGTGGTTTGTTTTTTTGTTGTTGTTGTTTTGGGTTGGGTTTTAGCTTCTTTTTGTATTGGTGTTTTTTTCTTTTTTAGTTTAAAAGCCCTTTTGCCCTTCCGGGAAGCTCACTACACAGAAAAATCCTCAGCAGATTCATTCCAGAGCTCAGATCTCTGGCCAGTTGCAGTTCCCATTGCACAAAATTCTAAATGGGCTTTCAACTAGTGGATTATGCGGTCAAATACTGATAGTATTTATGACTGCAATCCTAAGGATCTGGGAGCTGAAGCCCTCCATTTTATCAGCGAAATGAGAGTATAACCCATGCTTACACTTCCTGGTTTGTTGCTACTCTTCTCACAGGACAGTGGGATGATGCTTACTTACAGCCATACATGATTGCTTTACTGATACAGAGCCCACAGCTAGTGCATCATGCTCTACAATGCAGAGAAGCTGTTTATGGCCCACACGATCAAACACTGTACTGGAAAGACACACAATGTCCATTTGACCTTCCCAAAAATATAACTATTAAAATATGCTGAAGTTATATCAATAGAGTATTGCTTTCTATTTCCTGAAATGTTAAAATCTTGACTGGAAAGAATCAGGTACTTTTGAACTGCAGAGAAACAAGATCTTAACTTGCTAGTGATTACATTAACACAGATGCTGGAAATAAACATTTTGCTGAATAAAAGTCCTCATGAACTTGGGCAAACATAAAAAATCCTTCCACATCTACATTTCCCTTCTAAAAGACAGCTTAGGCAACATGCCAGTCACTTTAGAAAATGTTTGCTGTTCATTGTTGCTTTATGTTAATTTTACTTTGTTTGTTCACATAAAGACCTTTTCAGTAAGTGATATGCGCATTTATAAGGCACTTTCAGATCCAAGGATGAAAGCGCTAACTAAAAATGCTATCATCATTTCCTCTGCAAAGGATTCAGAAAGCATGAATCTTTTTGTTTGAGAGGAACATAAAGTATACACAGAGGCTATAGAATGTAGTTTTAAAGAGTAATGTAAAGCCATTAGTGAAAATTTCAACACAGATCTAAGGGAATCATTGACACTGAGAAATTACACACCTAGATTTTGCAAAGAACCTACATATTCTTATTTTTAGCAATGCTTAAATTGGAGAAATCCTGCTGGTATCAATCTACAAAATTTAGTCCTCTCTTTTTCTCCAGCTTCTTCTCATATAGTTATCACAAATAGCAATTATATTAATATCCAAACTCATTCCTCCAGCTAAGAAAAGTGACCCATGTGTCTCTCTAGGTTATAATCCTGGACTGAAAGATTACAAGAAGACCCTACAGCTTAGATGCCACTAGAACCGGTGCCACTAATGTTCTAGTGTCCCCAGGACTCACCAGCTCTACCCTCCTTAGGCCAAGCACAACCCCTGGGCTTTGGATAGATTGTCAACATGGGTCTAGACCCACAAACGCCTGTCCTCCACATTGGAGTTTGACAGTGGATAATCTTAATAGCCTTTTGTTCACTAGGAAGTCTGTAAAGCTGACATTACGAACATAGTTGCCCCAACCTACTTTGTTCCTACCAGCACATGATGCCATATTTAATATGGCCCTAAATTTGGAGTAATTTTCATACAGCACAGATAAAAAAGTACGAGCAGTGAATTTCAAATGCTTTCACACAGATGGCAATGCGGTGCAAAATACTATTCCGTTTTTCCACACTCAGATGAGAAAGTATAAATGTCAAATAAACTGGAGATTCTCCTCTGAGAAAAAAAAAATGCAAAAAAGTTAGAAACCAGTGCCTAGATGGAGCTTAGCAACCCCCATTTTGTCACTTCTTATACAATCATGTTAGTTGCAAGCCAGTGGGTTGATTCCCTGGTATGCATCACTCCACTATATTTTGCAATCCCTTACTGCCATCCTATGCCATTTTTTGTCACTGCACAACCCATGACATACAAAAAAATTGATGAAGAAATGCTTTCTCATGTATAGCATTTCCTTTCCTAAATGTTTGTCATCCTCATTAGCATCTGACCCTCATATCTGCACCCCCAATTCTGCAAGAAAAAATTGAATTCTGAATTCCCTTTGAAGTTGACAAGAACCAAGAACTCCCAGCACCTTTGAGGATTGTGTTAGAAAAGCTAATAACAAGCTCTCCCCTTTAAAACTATTTCATCAGTGGCTCATTGCTTTTCAAACATGTTTCTTGATTCTCGTTTGCACTGATTGACTCCACATTTCCCATTCCAGTACTGCTTAGGGACCATAAAGTAAATTAAGATAGTCCTGTACTTTTCCTACTATAAAAAAAAATGCCTATAACTGCTGAAAACAGATTCACAGTATACATTATTCACTCAAAAATAATTTATAAAAATTGCTGGTTTAAACAGCATTAAAAAACAGAACAAAATCAGTGAGGCACAAGAAACAATAGCAGTCTATATTGAACTTTACCTTTAAAACTGTATTTTTCTTCAAAAACAACTCTAAATGACTTTATGTACTTCTGTGGGTGTCTTCTTTGACAAATTCCACTTTGAATTTTTAGGGTTTTGGTAAAGGAACAGTGCTGGGAGCCTTACCTGCAAAGCATAAAAATATCAAAGTGGGTTTTCTCCTTTTCTGGTCCCAACAGCTGTAACAAATGTTCTACTAGCCAAGATATTTATTCGAACCACCCTGATATCCGTTGGAGGGACTGTATGGCCTGGCACAAACAATCCAGGAGGTTCCTCAATTGTGTGGAAGACAACTTCCTTCTGCAAGTGATAGAGGGGCCAACAAGGAGAGGTGCCATGCTTGACCTCGTCCTCACCAACAGGGAAGAGCTGGTTATAATTTGTGATGCTCCAGGCCAGCCTTGATTGTAGCAATCATGAGGTGGTTGAGTTCAAGATCCTCAGGACAATGAGAAGGGTGTGCAGCAAGCTCACTGCCCTGGGCTTCAAGAGAGCAGGCTTTGGCCTCTCCAGGAGCCTGCTTAGTAATGTTCCACGGGATATCACCCTAGAGAGCAGGGGGGCCCAAGACTGTTGGTTGGTATTCAAGGACCACACACTACAAGTTCAGGAGTGTTGCATCACAACTAGAAGGAAGTGCAGCAGAGGGCGAGGAGACCTGCTGAGGAAACATTGAGAGTAAAAAAGAGGCTTATAAAAGGTGGAAGCAAGGTTCCAATTAGGGTTGGAAAGGACCTTAAAATCATCTAGTTCCAATCCCACTGCCATGGGCAGGGACATCTCCTACTAAACCATGCCACCCAAGGCTGTGTCTAACCCGGCCTTGAACACCGCCAGCGATGGAGCATTCACAACGTCCCTGGGCAACACATTCCAGTGCCTCATCACCCTTACAGGAAAGAATTTCTTCCTCAGATCCAATCTAAACTTTCCCTGTTT